>CCBP010000390.1:1836-24664 GCA_000765035.1 Trametes cinnabarina
CCGCTGCTCGCCTGCCTTACCGCGCGCTCGTCGGAGCCTCAACTACATCGCCGTTGGCTCGCGCCCCGACATCTCCTTTGCTGTGCAGCAACTCGCACAGTTCTCGATTGCTACGGACCGACCCACTGGGAGGCCGCGAAACGCGTTGTCCGATATCTCAAAGGCACGCGTACTCTCAAACTTGTTCTCGGCGGCTCCTCGGTTGCGACTCTCATCGGCTATAGCGATTCCGACTGGGGACGTTGCCCTGACTCTCGCAAATCCATGGGCGGTTACTGCTTCTTCCTGGGCTCTGGGGCTGTCACCTGGGCCGCTCGCAAGCAGGCCACCGTCTCTGCCTCGACCACTGAGGCTGAGTACATCGCTGCACATGCCGCCTCTCAGGAGCTCGTCTGGCTACGTGCCGTGCTTCTTGCTCTCGGCTTCCCTCAGTCCATCGCGACACCTCTTCACGCCGACAACACCGGCGCCATCTCCCTTTCCGAAGACCCTGCAAACCATTCCCGTACCAAACACATTGATATTAAACACCACATCCTTCGCGACTATGTTGAATCCAGATTTCTCTCCCTCATTTTCGTCCGTTCCGAAGACAACATAGCCGACATCTTTACCAAACCTCTCGCATTCCCGCAGTTCTCTGTCCTTCGTGGCTTCTTGGGGCTTCGGTGATTCCATGCGAGGAGGAGTATTTGTCTGTCCCTTCGTGCTCCTGTCTCTATATTCCCCTTCTTTGTTCTCCTCTTTCTTTCCTTGTATACGTTCCCATTGCATTTGCTTCGGCCTCCTCGCGAGGAGGAGTGTTGAGCGTGCACGAGTCGACGTCAGTGTTTCGGACTCCGATGACAGCGCACTTAGGCGGTCCATACTTATAGCCCGCCCACTTCACATAACGAACCTCAGTTGGACTCCCACTCCGACTGAGGTGAGTTAGACCGTCGCACTCTTACGATACATAGGATACTGACATGAGTACCTAGGCTGATCCCGGACTAGGTATGAATGGATATAGTTGGACTCCCACTCCGACTGAGGCTGATCCCGGACTAGGATTCAACAAAATCACGCAGCAATCAAACCAGAGCACGTCGCGACCTGCGGGTGGCAGAAGAATTCCTGGTAATTGCTTAGCGCCCTGAGTTTCGCCGCCTGCCAAATGGGGGCAGTCTCGGGCGTCTCCTCTCCGACGGCCGTTGTTTACCCATGTTTGAAGCCAGCCGCTGCAGAGAGGTGAGGGGGAACGCATTCAACTTATGAGACACGTGACATGACTATAGTATTAAGCGCCGACTATGGAATACACGAAGTCTGACCTGACTCCGCCCACGATATATCGCCCCCTCACCTCGAAGCAGCGGTGGGAAGGAGCCTGTGGCTGCGTTCAAGATGGGCGCCGTTGCACGGCAGGCATTCGGGACTAAAGCGCCTGCATAAATCTGGTAAATAGTGAAACGGCGAGTTTAACTATGCCATGACTATGTGCGAGTTATGCGCCGGAATCGAAGGAAACGTTTGTCCCGCCTATGCGATGACTATTGCACCGAAACGGACCACATCTTTGCTTTGTGTGGTCAATAGTCGGAATCAATGTTTCGTTGAACAACAAAAAGTCATGGATATGACACGATGTGCATAGCCGTGATATTGGCAAACTCGCCGTTCGACTATGTACCGGATTTGGTTCGGTGCCATATGGTTGGATGCCCGCCGTGTTGTGAACCCACCGACTAAAGGGGGGCACGTGACGGCATACTAGCGCCCATGACGCTGCAACATCGTTACTGACCTCTGACTTCCTTCCAGTACTCTTGACGGCCTCTCACGACGCAAACGACGCGAGTATCTTCGCCGCGGAGGGACTTATAATGGTGAGCTGGTGGTCACAGACTGTTATGCAGAGGTCATAACCACGGCGCTGCCTTATCCGACTCAAGTCAGCACTCTTCAACTTCCAATCACTGCTCCTCGTCATTCTCCTCCTAATCTGCACATGCACATACGTCCGTGCCGTAGCACCCCGCTTGATTGACCGTAACAAGGAAGGGTATGTCGTGATTCTCCTCTCTACCAGCCAGATGCGCTGAACCCGACTCGCAACCTTCAGCTTCCTCGGATTGTTTTGGATGTCCGCACGCATAGGTGAGCATCAGCATCCAGCCCTGGGCTCTTTTCTGTCCTCGGAACTGCTCGAGCACCACTTAACGTGGCGCTGCCTCCAGGAGAGCGATTGTCACCATACGTCGCGCTGGCTTGTGTTGCAATGGCGATCACCCTCCTCGTGCAATGACCTCCTCCCGACCTCAGCTCGGGCGCACGCGGTGACCGGTCAAATACCAACCTGACATTGGCAACGCGACACCGCCGGTCTCGTGCATCACACGGCCTCGCGCGTCATCTTCGCGACGCCGTGTCAATCCCGCGCTATGTACTGCATAGCTGATCGTGGCGTGCGCTCGTCCTCATGGTCACCAATGTCATATCGACCTCGTCCAAGCCCCCGGTCCCGATCGAGTCTCTGATAGCATACGCCGCCCAGCTGGCTCTCCTTATGGTGTTATGTACTAACGAACGCAGCGCGTGTCCGTATGACTGGTATACTATATCTTATGTATTGTCAACATTGTCAATATCTCCCCTTGCACTTTCCCGATGATTCCGGTTTGTATCCATGTCTACATAAGTACAGCCACATACCCGATATCACAGGCTCCCATGGTTGGAGGAACGATGAAACGCAGGCCGCGCCTTGCTATCATGCACAAATTTGCTCGGGCGGCCGATCGTGTGCTCGGCGTACAACTGCAAGCCACGTGCTAGACTATGACGGACGCGGCTTCACTCTTTTTGACCGTAAGACTCAGAGCTATAGCTATCCGTTCCGTTATCGTACGCCAGAGGAGCATCTCGACAAAGGAGCACATCACGTTCTTCGCAGACCGATTCTAGGGCGAAGTTTGACGGGAACAAAGCCCTCATCGTTGTACATGTCAATGTCAGGAACCCATTGTCTCAACTCAAGTCTCAGGGGACGTAGCTTGCAAATAGTAAGCTTGCAGACGACTGTCCAATGGAGCATCACGCACAAACTACTCTATGATACATACAGTAACCTATAGCTAACGTACAACAGAGATCGACACCTACCAACGAAATGAAACCAAAGCGGGAACCAAGCATCGAACGAGAAGACGGGCACAATCCGAACTCGGAAGCCTCAGGTTTTACCTCCGACTCCTTCTGCCAGCAGGTGCGGCCTCGTCGTCTCCATCTTCCCTGGCCCCGTTTTGGTATAGCGAAGACGCGGAGCGATGCGCTGTGCGCTCTACGATCGACGTGCCGTCCCTGAAGCGCGTCCGGAAGAGCACATTCGCGTTCGTGAACAGGCCTTCTTTGAGCGAGACGACGATGAATTGCGAGCCCTTGAAACGCGTCCGGAAGAGCTGGCCGATGTGCTGCGTGTGCGACAGGTCCAGCGCGGCGTCGATTTCGTCGAGGATGTACATCGGCGCGGGCTTGAACTGGAGGAGGGACATGATCAAGGAGAGCGCGATAAGAGACCTGTGCGGTGATGTCAGTCATAACATTCTGGGAGGTTTGACAGGGACGGCGTGCGGGATGCGGTGGGAAGATGGTGGCACGGATGGACCCTGGATAGGAAGCGGTTGATAAGAGTCGGAGAGATCGAACTCACCGCTGGCCACCGCTGAGCTCCGTGAGACTCTGCTTCCAGACGGTGCCTAGCCGCACCTTGACCTCAAGACCCTGCATGAGATCCTGGCCTTCTGGTGGTTGGAGTTTCGCAAAATTGCCCGGCAGCAGCTCCGCAAAGATGGCGCCGAAGTCGCTAGAGATTCGCCGTGCATCAGTGCCTGGCCGAGATAACGCAGCCTCCAGGAAGCGCAGACGCACCCGTTGACCTTCTGCCAGGTCTTCTCGACGGCATCGCGCTTGTACCGGTCGAGTTCAACGATTGTATCCTCAATTTTCGCTTTGTCCTTGAGGACTGTTGCGAGGTTTTTCTTGAGGTCTGCCTCGTTCTTCTCGACACTGAACGGGCTATGAGACAGGGTGTCGCAATGTACTCGGACTACGTACCCGTCGAGCATATGGACGGCCTTAGGGTTGATCCTCTTCTTCATACCGGTCTGCTGCGACTGCAGCTCCTGTGCGCGGGTCCTCAGCTGTGCAATGTCGGCTTTGGAAAAATCGTACGGAGTGCCCGGTTTTCCGAATTGCCTGGAGGAAAGTCAGTCGTCACATAGATGCACGTAGTCAGTGCGTTCCGCACTCGTGTTCCTCGATGATCCACTCATATTGCTTCTCGAGATTGGTCGCTTGGTTCTCAGCGACTGTCCTCTCGCGCTGCAGCGTAGCAATATCGTGCTCCTTCTTGGTAATCGTGAGTTCGTGCTCTGAGATCGCCTTCTTCTTCTCCTTGATGACTTGCTCGAGGGCCTTGAGCTCCTCATCATATCGACTCAGGGTTGCACGCTCTTCTTGGAGCTTCCGCTCAGCTTTCGCGAGGGCATCCTGGAAGCTAGAGTCAATACGCAACCACCGTTGTGAGCAGCAATTTAATCACTTCGCACGACTTGAGCTCCGCTTGTAGCTTGCCGAGCCCTTTTTGCAGTTTCTTGACATCTGCGCGAGCTTCCTCAATGTGGGCCTCAGCTGCTACAATATCCTGCTCCATTTGCTCTGTGTCGTATGAGCCGATGAATGATCAGTACAAAACATTGGGAAGCCTACTCACCGAGCTCTAGCGTTGCTGTTTGAAGGTCACGGTGCTGAGTCTTCACAACCACGGAGTGCTTCTGCAGCGCTGCCTTTTGCTTTGTGACGTCCGCCTCCAAGATTGAGCGTGTCATTAGCCATGCTCTGATGCTAGTAGACGTCGTAGTACTTACCTTCAGCTCGTCGATCTTGCCTTCCTTGTTGTTCTTGAAGTCATCCATGTCCTTCTCGAGCTTCTTGATCTCATCCTTCGCCGTCTTCTGCTTCTCCTTTGCAGAGTTGATAGCAGCTTGAAGGTCGGCGATGTTCTTCTTTGCTTGCTCGACGTCTTGCCCGACCTGACAACAAAGCATGAGCAAAAGTAACCGCACTGCAGACGCGCTATTTGTCGTTTACCCTGGAAGCACTGCTGCCGTTGACCTGCTGCTCAAGTAGACCAAGCTCGTGTTCCTTGATGCTCAGGTCGCGGCTGAGCGCCCTCCAGTTCTCTCGCATGCCCCGTATGCGTTCGTCCTCGCGCTCCAGCACCGCGAGCCGCTCTCTAGCTGCCTGGAGATTGCCCTCAGCTTCAAGGAGCTCCTGCACCTTCAAAAGGACGCCGGAGCTGTTGGGGGCGGATCCGCCGCTGAGGGTACCGGAGGGGTCGTACACGTCGCCGTCAAGAGTAACGGATCTGACGCCGATCTCCCTCGAAAAGGTGACTTGCTTCGCTGTCTCAGCATCGTCGCAGATGAAGGTGCTCCCGAAGACGAAGAACATAGCGTTTACGACCTCTTCGGGGTAACCGATCAGCGAGAGGGCGAGCCTTGCCTTTCCCCCGGTCATGCGCTTAGCACGCTCGATTTTCTGCAACTCGATCAATACTTTTTCGAGTCCAGATACAGGATCCGCCTACCGCAGGGTCCACCCTGAAGCTTTCGATCCTATTCAATGGAATGAGAGTGACGCGCCTCTTCAGGCGGCCGTTCTGCAGGAGTTGTTTGCCGACCTCATCGCTTTCCACGACGACGTTGTAGAGCCGGCCTCCAGCGGTGATTTCCAAGGCTGTAGACGCATTGTAGTTCACCTTGTCCAGTGCGACGAGAGAGGCAACGAGACCCTTGACCTTGCTGCGATCGAAATTCGGGTAAGGTGACGCATACTCGAAATCGAGATTGCCCATCCGGCCCTTTATGCTGTCGCGTTTCTGAGGGTCATGGTTAGACCTCATGACCACGCTTCGAACATGGTGAATGTACCTCAGTCAGTTGCCGCACATCCTGGTTAGCTTGCCGTATGGCGACGTCGTGTGCTTGTTCCTTCTCCGTGCTCCATCCCGTCGCCGCCACCCTGCTCTTACGTTTCTCGACATCCGCACGCATAGCCTCGAGCTGCCGAGCACCCTCACTCGCTTCGCGTTCGACCGCCTTCCACCGAGCTTCAAGATCTTTGAGCTCCTTCTCGGCCATAGCGAGCTTTACGCGGCACTGCTCTTCCTCGGCACTAGCCTGCGCTGCCCTCGTGCGTGCATCGGAAAGTTGTCCCATGTAGCCGCCTCCGCCAGCATTACCACCCTTGTTCGACGACAAACCCGTCAATAGAGTCTGTAACAGTTCCTCGGCTTTGGTCAAGGACGCCTGCAGCGAGTTGTGCTTCTCTTGGACTTTGGCATGAGAAGCAGTGAGTTCATCGACTTGACGCTTCTTCTCCTCCAGGTTTGCGCGTAGCTGATCATAGGGATGAATATGGGTTGTATGACGTTATCCGTGTAAACAAACCTCGTCCAGATCCTTCACCGATGCCGCTATCTTGCCCTCCTCATCGGCAATGGTGCCATTCTTGAGCTCGACCTGAGTGCGCACTTTGGCAAGCGTCTTCCCCAATTCGCCAACTTCCTCCTCAAGCTGCTTGAACTTCCCACCTTTCTTGAGTTCCTTGTCCCTCTGCGCGCTGACGGCAGCCATGTCCTTCTCCGCGGCCACAATCTCCTTCTCGAACCTGTCCTTCTCTTTCCTCAGAATGTCGATCTGATTCTCCGCAGTTGCAATCTCCTCTTCCTTCGTCGCAGCACGCTCGCGCGCGTCCGTCCATTCCCAGGCGCGCAAGGTTCTACCAATGTGCTCGAGCTCAGTGCAGGTCTTCTGCCACTGAACGTACGACCGCTTCTCCTGCCGTAGCCTTTCGACTTTGGGCACGATCACCTCTTGCAGCTCCAACATAATCTCATCCACGCGCTTTTCTTTCTTCGCAATCGTTTTGAGGGCCTTCTCCTTTCGTTCCTCGAACATCCTGGTACCTGCAGCCTCTTCGACCATGCCAAGAATTTCGGCCGGCCGCATATTCAGAACCTACGCATTGATGGCGGTGAGTATCAAGCCTACAATCAACTGCGGTGGTATACGGTGCGATGCGGCGGGGTATGGGGCTTGAAACAATGACTGACAGCAGCTCAGGCGTACCTTCGTGATCCGGCCCTGCATGATTAAGAAGTTCGGGTTGTTGATATTGAGCTGCACGCTCTGGAATAGAGTCTGAATAGCCTGCTGAGTGGACTTATGGCCATTGAGGAGGTACTTGGAGACGTTGGGAATGGCAATCTAGCATAGTGGTAGTCGGTTTCCCCGCCCATGCCGGGGATTCTACATGGGACATACCTGTCTAGTGACGGTGATCTGTGCATACCCCTCAAACCCGACAGGACTTGTCGCCCGGTCCGAATTGTCAAAAACAATCGTTACACTAGCCTTGGTGACACCTGCTTGCCCGCGTTTGTAGATTAGGTCTTGCTGATTCTGGGCGCGCATCTGTAGGGGAGCTTAGCGAACTCATAGTGAGGATTGCATGAACATATGGACTCACCGAGGACATGTTGGTGAGTCCCAGTACAAAGCAAATCGCATCGAGGATATTGGACTTGCCTGAACCGTTCAGGCCTGTGATTGCGTTGAAGGAAGGGTCCCATCCTGTGATTTGGGTTCGAACAGGATAAGACTTGAATCCTGTATATTTTCACCGTCGTCAGAGGCTAGACAGACGCGCCACAAGAGCAGACAGACCTTCAAGGATGAGTTCCTGGATATACATGCTGGGACCAAAGCCCCGTTCGGCGAGGTAACGTAACCGAGAGAGACGTGCTTGGCTGAAGTGTGGTCGCTGTTCGACGCGTGAGTGGCGCGTCGCGTCGCGTTCGAGACTCCGCGCAGGTGGTTGAATCTCCGATACAAAGCGCGTCAAACACGTGCACCGCACTTACCTGCTCGAACACCTCATATTATTATTATAATCAATGCGGAAGGGAAGGGAAGGGATCCGCGCGGCGGCGTCTCACCTTTTGTCGTCTGGCAGCCGTCGTCGGTGCCACTCGAGGCTCGCACCGCTACCATCACTATCTCTCTCTTCCTGTAACAGCCTACGACCGTCACCTTCTGAAAAACTTGAATACATGCTGTCAGATTGGGATTCTAGTCTAACCGAGCTTTCTTCGGAAGACGAGGATGTGTATGTACCAGCGCCCAAGAAAAGGAGACCTACAAAGGCGAAGCCGGAGTATAAGGTGAGCGACTCGCTATGGCGAGTTCGGCGGAGCTCATATGATTGTCGTGTGTAGATTACGAACTATCTCAGACCCTACCGTACCACAACCTACTCGGCCAAGAGCCTTTATGGTACTCTTTACCTCTGCGGACGTGGATACGGCGTCCTAAAATGATGTCACGCAGATCAAATCGTAGAAAACAACATCGAATTGGACCCCGACTATCAGCGAGGTGAGTTTGGTTCGCAAAAGCCCAACACCGTTGGCTGATCCACTATGCTGCAGACATCGTATGGACTGAGGCCAAACAAATCGGTCTCATAGATTCTTTGCTTAGGAATTTCTACATACCTCCTGTTATCTTCGGTATGTCACTGTACGCCTGTGCTCGACAGACTCCGCTAAGGGTGGTTCGCATGCGCAGCTGTCAAGAGACACGATGATGGCTCTGAAACCCGTACCTGCATCGACGGCAAACAGAGACTAACATCCATTCAGCTGTGAGTAGTCGTTCCCAATATTCCTCGTACACTATCTGTCATGATCGTGGATATTTGGCCATTGGCAAGTTGTCAAGCGAATGGGTTACCAGCGACATGGCACACATTCGGAAGGATGAAGCTTCGTTATAACCCGCTATGGCGCGAAGACCGAGTCTAGAACGCGTAGATACTCGCTGCATTAGCCTTTGCAGCCTGCTGGTAGTAGTAGCTCACGTTCACCGTACGTCAAGACACGGTTGTGCCCAGTTTGTGAGAAGACTAGAACATTTTTGGAAGCATTGCACCAGCCTGGACTTCGTAGCTCATACTGGTGCAATGCCGGTACCATGGACATTGGCTGTAGACCAGGTTCGCATACCTTGTGGGGCTAGGAGTATGGCCGATGGTTCCGTTATCATAATTTGGGGGGACTCATCCTCGGTCGCTTTATACCGGACCGGAAGAACCCAACATGACAGCATCCACAAACTTCTGGATCGGAGTAAGAAACTCATGTTAAACCATGAGCGTGTCTCTCTTCCTCGGTCTGCTTTGCAAACAATCGTGCGAGTGGAATGGCTTCATTTTGACTTATTTATTCTGATAGGTTCATTGATGGAATGGTGAGTAAAGAGTAAATTATTTCCGATATCTGCGTGCTGACTCACTCCGACCCCTGGGTGTAGATTCCCCGTACGTATAACTCTCCTGCTCCATATGCGAGCCTCGGCTGACGAGGTGCACATCACAGATAAAGACATGTAGGTTTACTGCAAACTTCGAGCACAGTATCTTAGGTTGCTCACCAGCTGCACAGTCAGACTAACAAGAAGTACTGGTACCGTGCTTGTAATGATGAGAAACGTACTCTGCTGCCAGGACACCTCATCCAAGTTTTCTCGAACAAGCAAATCACATGCGTAGAATATGAAGATCTCACGGATGATCAAGAGAGGGAAATATTTCAGGTTTGAGCATTTATCACAGCATCTCGAGTTCTCAATTACTAAAGTGTTTCAGCGTGTGCAACTAGGTGTCGCACTTACGACAGCGGGTATTATATGCCCATTGCGCATCCAGTCCAGAACATCTACTAATATCTCTATAACAGAGCGCATGCAAGCGATCCCTGGTCCGCGGCCTACTCTTATCCGGGAAGTCCAATCACTGGTACTTGGAGACGGCGGCTTTGGCGAGGACCTACAATGGGGGCACGATCGCGGCAGAGACTTTGCATGCGTGGCTACCATAATCCACCTCATCGATATCCACCCAACTCTTTCGTTCCCTACTGCCGCGCGCCTAGAGAAATGGCTCTCGTCGACCATACCGGTGCCAGCGAAGATGCGGGAAGCGGTGCTCGAGACGTTCCAGATATTCGTTGCGCTCGTCAAGGACAAGAAATACAACAGCGCCTTCGGCGGCCCGGCGCGAGTTTCCCCCATCGAGTTCACGATGATAGGGGTGCTCATTCACCGCTTGCGGAAAACGCATTCGCTCAAGCAGCTCTTCAGCGCAATCTGCCTCCTGCGTGCGGATGTCCGTAAGAAGCATGTCGATATCCGCTCAAATCAGAAGGTTGCCAATACGATGTTCAATTTCCTAAACGAGGAGCTCGATGACATTAAGGTCGTGGGCGATGGGAAGAGGGATATGTCGGCGTCGATTGCAATCAAGCCATATATGAACAGGAGCCTGAGCAGTACAGTGAGACCACAGAGTCCGCATTCCCCGTCTGGGGAGAAGAGGCGTAGGCAGCAACAGACAGCAAGCAGTGACTCTGAAGCGGAAGCAGTGCCGAGGAAGAGACCTTCTCTGCCTGGAACTCTCTCGAGTGCAAAGACAATTGTGTCGACCCGGGCCAAGGCGACCAACAGCAAGAAGAATAAATCAACTGCGGGCGCTGCTGCGTCAACCTCGAAGGCCGCAGGGAAGACACCCGCTGGATCGACGAAAACAGCCTCTGCGAGTAAGAAAACCACTGGACATGCCCATGCTGCTGCGTCGAAGAGCTCTGCAGCTGCAGTAACCACAGTCAAGGTGAACAGCGGCCGTCTCACAACCCGAACGACTCGAACATCTGCCATAGCTGCCGCCGACTCTCTCGCGTTGGCCCAAATTTCTGCAAGCTCTACTATGTCTCTGCTGACCTCCGCCCCACAATCCTTGCTGGATGAGCCCATTGCGAAGCAAGAACGGGCAGGGAGCGACCGGATGGATGAAGATCCCGAGACTGCTACTCTCCCCGGGGAGCAAGTGTCCATCACCCCGGCCGCGAACAAACATGGCCTGGTAGCTCAAAATTCTGGACCTGCTCTGCAGCCGAACAATGCACAGGTATGGCGCTTGTTGGGACACACCGCACTGCTGATGTTGAGTGCAAATATGCCTTCATCAGGACATGACTCTCGCCAAAGGGGTTCAAAGTTCTACTACCCAATCCAAATTAACTCCCATTAGGACGGATGTCGCGCGCTTGGTACCACCAAGTCGAGGCTCGACAGCTCAATCTACGCTTATTGTCGTCACCCCTGCTGAAAAGACGCTGCAGGACTCCGTGGAACAGCTTCTGGTCAAACATGGACACATTGCCCCTGAAGCCCCCGGCCATGCCAGCGCATCTCCAACGAGCGGGCCCAGCCAATCCCCCTCTGTGTCCACCTTTGTGGGCGCGAGTGCTGTGCACACCTCGTCACCGGCACTTCAGCCTTCACAAGTAACGCCTCCTACTATTCCACCACCGCCTCCGCCCCCGCCGATCCGTGCGAGTAAAGCCGATACACTCACTCCTGGCGCTGATACTGGAGATGCAACACAGCGCGCGAAATCGTTGACTGAAGCGGGCCAAGCCGCTCGCTCTTCACCGTCATACCATGTGAATAGCAGTGGCCGACGTAAGGATGTCGACAGGAGTAGGGATCGCAGTCGCAGTAGGAGTATCGAATCAAGCAGAAGTCGTGGCAGGAGCAGAAGTCGGGACCGCAGGCGTGGTCGAAGCGAGAGTCGCAGCCGAGGCAGACGATATCGCAGCATGACTCGAGCTCCAAGTTACAGCCGCAGCCGAAGCAAAGGACGGGACCGGAGCAGAGGTCGGGGTAGAAGCAGGAAATCCTATCGCAGCAGGTCCCGCAATCGAAGCCCCGACTATAGCCGTAGCAGGACCTGCGACCACCACGATTACCGCAGCTCTTCGAGGTATACGAAACGTAACCGGGATCGCGCGAAGGGTTGGGACAGACCTCGGGGTAGAGACTATGAGAAGGATCGGGTGCGTCACCGCAGTGGCGATCGAGAGTATGACCGTAGGTCTGGTCGGGGTGCGTATCGCAGGCGCAATTGAGGAGGACGTGGAGGCAAGTCAACCATCTCCTGTCTCGGAGAAGCCTTTCGCTGAAATACTCCTTCCAGGCGCCGCCAATGTAGCTGCGGTCTCTCCTCATCGACGCCTGTCGTTTCGATTATCCTAGCTCTGGGGTGGGCTTTCCCTGGCGAGCATCACTTTTACCCCCTCAGCTGAGTATTCTTAATAACCAGCATGCCCCCTGATTTACCATGTACTATTGACGTTGTATCTATCCTTAGTTTTTGATAATCCTACTTTCTTAACCAAAGCGCAGATAGAAGTTGTGCATCAGTCGTGAATGCTCAACCAGTATACAGCGCAGCGTCGACGTCGAGATGCTGTGTTCCATCAATTCCACGAACGTGCGATGGCTATGGCCATTACCGGACGACCACAAAGTAGCGCTTGCAAGGACCAACTCACAGCACGCACGTTTGTCCCAGGCAAGGCTCCGCGATCTCTCACGTTTTGTACTACTTACTGACTCGGTCGGAGCCGCTGCCGCTGCGATGGGACCTGGTACCTGACAGTGACATTCACACTGGGCTTGCCTCTTGAGAGCCGTTCGCAGTCGGCCATGATGGCGACTCAATCTCAGCGGACCCGTCGCAGGCTTTTAAGTTCTTCCTTCAAAGCGACTCGATGGAGGGAGGTGAGCTAGCCAAAGAAGTATCCAGTGCGTGCTATTATGCGCCGTGGCTCAGAATGCATAGGCTGCGGCTTATTTCTTACCTCCAGGCATTCACAACAAACCATGACATCGTTTACTCCTTCAAGACGGTCTCGAGTTCATCCTTACGAGAATAACATATCCGGTCTGTACTGTAGGGTGCCCCAAGCAGTCAGAGGAAACGAAGCGAATGTGAGTAAACCGTGACTGTCCAGCTATGCTCTCACTCCTCTCACCACATCTGATTGCAGCACATACCCGATCGCACGTATGGCCTCAGTCGTCGGTTTGGGATCAAGAAGGGCGTGACAGTGATTGAGCCCGCTGTAGGTGTAGTCGTCTCAATCCGTCACCACAGCCCACATCGTCTCATTGGCAGTATACGTTGCTTCAGGCACCCGCTGTCCGATCACCTACCACCACTAACATCACAAGCATTGAGAATACCTCTGCCGAGGCATGGGCGCAATGTGCTACGGCTATGAAGGAACACGAGGATGCACAGATACAAGCATGGAAGGAGGAGATAGATACGGAACTAGTTTTCGTGAGTGCTACTCATGTTTACCCACGGTGCTGCAGTGGGCTCCGAGTCGGGGTATAGTCCAGATAGCTCTATGTTGTTAACGAGCCTCCAGGCGGCTCTCTTCTCTGCTATCTTGACCGCCTTCGACGTCGAAGTCTACAAGATGCTACAACCACAATCAAATTCAACCTCGCAGTCCTCCAGCTCCGCATCCTCAGCCGTGGCCATCAACGCTCTCTGGTTCTCGGCCTTGATATGCAGTGTAGCGGCCGCCTCGATCAGCATCCTCGTCAGGCAATGGCTAAATCAGTATACCAGCGGTCTGACTGGAGTCTCGCCTGGGATAGCTCGGTTGCGACAACTCCGGCGCGATGGTCTGAAGAAATGGAAGATAGCGGAGATCATGATGCTCCTACCCATCCTCTTGCAAGGCGCCGTGGTTCTGTTCTTGATAGGGCTCATCCTCTTCCTCAAGCAGCTCAATACCGAGATCATGAAAATCGCCAGCGTCCTCATAGCGCTCCTCCTTGCGTTCATCTTCGTCACCACTATACTGCCCACCTTTAAGGACAATTGCTCGTACCAGTCCCCCCAGGCATGGGGCTTCTTCGTCATTTTCCAAGCGCTCAAGAAACCCCTCCGGAGTTTCGCGCGCTACGTCTCTGCGCAAGCGAAGAGGTGGACCACACCAGGCGTCGACGGCTACTTCCATCGTCTCCGTAACCGTTATGCTCAATCACTGGTCCAGAAGCTCGCTCGCTTCGCGAACAAGCCCAACACCTATAGCTGGGTCGCCCGAGAGCGCGTGCTGGTGCAATCGATGGGGCCTATGCTGGACCAACATCTTGTTGTGGAGGCAGACGCCATGCTTCTCGATGACGACTTCCTCAGTGAGGTTGTCCGGCCGTGCCTCAACGGCATGGAGCCGGAGGCTGCGATCCAGTCGTACTACGATATCTTGGCTCACCGGGCAGACCTCATCGAGCACGGGCGACCATACTTCGACGCACGGAACGACAGAGTGGAGTCGATCGCTATCTTGTCCGACCTCACGCTGGACGCCCTTCGCAAAACAAGGGTCGAGCCAGCTTCCAGGGATCATGCCATCAAGATCATGGGGATCCTCGAGCCTTTGCTTGTTCGAACCCTAGCTATATCCTACTGCCATTTCTGCGACGTGTTTTGTTCGATGCTGGACGATGAGGACGAGGACGTACGTCATCTTGCTTTCTCCATCTTGTACCAGCAACTCTGGAGGAACCTCGAGCTTGCCGATCAGCATACATCAGAAAGCTGTCACGGTGAGTGTCTATACGCTAGCGCTTGGCTACCAAAGATACTCACTGGCTTCTCATAGATCTAGCTGCATTAGTCGGCTTCATGGCGAAGGCGCGCCATGACAACAATTTGAAGCACTTTCTGGACGCCTGCGACCTCGTGATCTGCCTGGCGACGCTCCCTTCCCTCACCAGCGCAGACTACACCCAGATGCGCACCGACCTGCGAGACACCTTGCACCATCTCGCTTCGTTCTTCGAGACTCCGCTCTGGCGGAACGACCCCCGTCTGCTCTATTCGATCGCGCGCATCGCCCCGCATCTCGTCACGCTGGAGAAGAAGTTCCCGCGTGTGTTCGAGGACGCGTTCCTCGATGTCTTTGCGGATGTCGTTGAGCACGCGAGGCAGCTCAACACCAACACGTACGGTAACTGGGAGGACAAGCTCATCGTGCTCGAGGTGTCGCTCCGCGACCTTCGCACGCTGAGGCAAGGAGAAGGATCAAGCACTGCGGGCTCCTTCGACGAGGGAGGCCGCCCTTCGTTTATGCGGCGGAGTCCACTCATGTTGCCTGATCCCTAGGGATCTCACACTCGGTTTCAACCTTGAGGTATCGTAGGATAGGCGTGTTCGTCAGAAAAATCTACAATACAACCGTGGACAGTCATCGGACCCTCATAGCCCATTCCTTTTGTAAATCTATACTTGTCCTCACAAACTCGACCCTCTGTACCCTGTATATGGCGACCATAGTTTATAGGTAGTACCTGAAGTTGGGATGTCTGTACACATAGCACGTCAGCGATTGCATGCCGTGCAGGAGTTGCGACGGTGCCGTACCTGTCCCCGAGATCCCCCAGATCTTCGTCAACCACGTCGTGAACTCCTGTGCGCTTCACGGCGGCTTTTGATACACGGTCGCGTCGCTCGTTGTCGGTCTTGTAGCTCCACCAGAGGACGGCGCCGGCGACGAGGGCGATGACATAGCAGCCGATGTTGATCGCATGGCCCTGGACATATCGCGGCGCCCACTCGGCACGGTAGATCTGGCCAGAGACGGTGCCGCCGATATTGCCGACGGAGAAGACGAGACCCATGGCAGCGGCGCGCTTGTTAGGTCCAGCGAGGTTGGCCGCCAGCCATGCCCAGCAGATGGACACGGGGATGAACCTGCGAAGCTACATGAGTGTGTGTGGAGACCGGAGGAAGGAGAAATGACTCACATGAACATGACGAAGAAGAACATGATGTACCGCACAACCAGGTTGTCGACGGCCATGAGGACGATCAAGGCGACGATGACGACTACGATGGAGGCGACGTAGTGGAAGAAAAGCCGTCCGTACTTGTCCGCAGTCCACCCGGCGATGAGAACGATGAAGAAACCGAGGCCATACGGAGGGCATGCCATGAGGGTGGCCGTTGTGCCCTTATAGCCGAGTCCGGTCACGACAGACGGCAGCGACAAGATGACACTGTAGACAGGGATATAGATGCCGATGAAGGCGAGGCACCACACGTATGTGCGCCAGTCCGTAAACGCGGACCGGATCTGCTTGCCACTGAAGCCCACGACGCCCTTCTCTGAGCGGTCTGCTTCTTTGGTGAGGAGAACGATACGTCGCTCATCCTCGGAGAGAAAGTGAGCTGTCTCGGGGTATGCCGACATGATGAAGGCAGCGATGATGCCGAAGCCAGCGGTAATGGTACCCTCGACGATAAAGATCCACCTAGTAAACGCTTAGCATATGGGAATGGTATCACGAACGGCCACGACACTACTCACTGCCAGCCGGCGATACCATGCGTCCCGTCAAGCGCATGGATCGCCGTAGCGAGAAGACCGCCAAACGCTCCGGTAAGCGAGACGCTCGAGTAGAGGATGCCGAAACGCCTGCCCAACACAGTACGCGGGTACCAGCAGCTCACTGGCACATTGGTTCAGCACATTGTTCAGATTACTTGAGCTCTCTGATGCACTTACTCCAATAGATAATGCCCGGTAGGAAGCCTGCCTCCGCAAAACCAAGGAAGAAGCGGATGGCAAGTAGTCCTGACGCAGATCTGACAACGGCAAACAACGCGCAAATGAGACCCCAAAGGACCTGTCTACCCTCTCAGATCAGTGTTCTCACAGTACACGGATCGGTGGACTAACCGTGAGTGCGGGGATGTACCACCGAGGACTCGTTCTCCGGATGATGATGTTGGACGGAGTTTCGAAGAGAACGTAGCCGATGAAGAAGATGGAGAGGGCCCAGTTGTACTGGCTGCTGGTTAAGTGGAGCGCGTTCGCGAGCCCGAGCACTTTCGCATTCCCGATATTCGCGCTGCGAACGCTTGTTTCAGTATCGCAAATCCCACAGAACAAACGCACAGCGATGCTCACCGGTCGATGTACGACGCCAGATAAAGCCAAAGCGCGACGGGCATGATGTTCCAGTCTACCTTCCGCCATGTCTTCTTGATGAGCGCGGGATCGATTTGCTCGAGGAGTACATGAGCCTGCTCCGTCACGTCCGCTGCGGACTTGATGGACGAAGAATACAAGAGATCTTCCTTGGTGGCCATGGCTCTCGACGAGGACGACAGGTCACCTAGCCGCGGGGGAGGTCGGGGGGCGATGAGTGGGGTGACGGTCAGTTCTACATCTACCCCCGCCCGCTGTTATTTGAAGTCTCGAGGCCATCCTGTCTGCGGGCCCATGGCCTTGTCAAAATCGCAAGATGCAGGATTCCTGGCTGAGCATGATGCAATATCGCGCAAACGCCAAAGCGATCTTGCGATGCCCATTTCTACGGTCACGTGCTGCCTTCGATCATGGTGGCGTAGATAACCTTGGCGCGTCTTGCCGTGGACCTAGTACAGCAGAAGTGCACAGAGCTTGAGGCCTTGTGGGTTTCCTGGCAGTCTGTTCATAGGTTATGGTGTTGATGCGGTGCCATCTGCAATGACGAAGAAAAGCATTGAGCGACCGGGTAGAAAGAGCGAAAACATATGCTCAATGTTTGCCCACAAGGGCTGGGAGTTACGTCTAACGTACTGTATGTTACTTTGCGGAGTCACCCTATCTTCCAGTGTCCGCGACTAAGAGCCGCGACTCCGCGGATCCGGAAGTGTCGGTATTGATGGGTCCAAGTGTGCGAGCGGAAAGTCCATCGAATTGGTTCCTGGCAGATTTACCTCCCCGATCGACTAGTCACTCCTTTCCGGAACGCATATTCACCTCCGCAGAGGCCTGGTCCCCGCGCCACAGGCTAATTGCCTCGGAGCTGTGCCTAATATGAGCGGTTTGCCTTTTTCTGTGGTACTTGCGCTATCGTTGGCCACTTCAGCGACCCGAAGCCCCTGACGGTCCCGACAATTCTGCAGTGCGCCAGGCATGCCCAGCACGGAGCGAATACCGCGGTTGAACAAGACGCGCGAAGTTTGCGTTCCTGGGCCAAGCGAGGCTGAAATGTTTGCCACTCGCCCTCTTTCCCGCTCTCTTTCACGGTCGTCATGCTTGCGAGCAAGCCGAGGCCCTAAGATGTTGATCGTGCAGCGAGACTTCGTGCTCGGACCTGCAGAAAATATCATCATTGGTTCAGTGCTTCCTGGAATCTCTACGGCCATCCTCGCCCTGCGTCTGAGTAGTCGGCTTAGGTCGGCTTGCACAAGGAGCTGACAGGGCCACATATCGCTTGCTGTGGAATATTCTTGAAATTGGTACGCTGCATGATGGACATGCGTTGCATGCCACGTATTATAAAGGCTCATTCACCAGATTCGACTTGTTTTGACGCAACCAACCGCGATGCAGCATTGGTCGACCGTGAAAGGAAGAGGACAAAAAGGGTTTCCGACACGGGGAATCGAACCCCGGGCTATCGCGTGAGAGGCGATAATGTTAGCCACTACACCATGTCGGAGACGCATACCTTGGACCAGAACATATTCCGAGTGTCAAGTAAGTCGAGAGATCTTCCCGATCGCTCGGCTGGACGCACTCGAGCTCTCCGATCTCCGAGCCGGGCCTCATCCACTGCTGAGTGCTCCTCCGCCTTCCTCCCCTACAACCCTACTCCGTCGCTATGGTCCGGCTCATCACGCACAACATCCTCGCGTGCCACGCCAAGGGCTGCACGAGCAACAACTTCCCGCTGCAGTTCCAGGACGTGTCGATCGAGCTGCGCGAGGCCGAGTTCAACGCGGACTTCCTCCGCGGCTTCCTCCCCCGCCTCGAGTGGCCCGCGCTCGTGGGCGCCGCGCGCCAGGTGCGTTCTCGCTGCTCCTCTGCCCACATCGGCGCTATGGTTCCTGCGCCAGACCGGGTGTCCGTTGGTGATGGCGTGCGCCCGGACGGGGCGCGTGCGCCGTTGTTGTGTGAGGTCGAGGGAGAGGAGGAGGTGCTGACGATCCTATGCAGCTCGGAGACACTTCCCTGCCCGAAGAGCAGCCGGAGATGATCGACGACGAGTTCCTGCAAAAGCTGCATCACGTTCTGCTCGAGGTGCGCTCCTCGTTCGCTCCTCCGTGCGGTACGCAAAGACTGACGACCATGATGCGCCAGATTCACGTCGAGGAGGGCGCGATGGTCTGCCCGAACTGCAAACATGTCTACCCCATCTCGAACGGCATCCCGAACATGGTGCGTATCCGCGCATACCGTCGCGATATAGAGTGAAAGCTCACAGGTCGTTGTAGCTTCTTGCCGAGCACGAGATTGGCTAAAAGCGTACGCAGAAAACACCGGGCGCTCGTTCAGTCTGCGACAAAATAGCGCAGCACTTCTCACAGTTAGCCGCCCTCTGAGATCTGAAGGGGATGAGCGTGGAACTCTAGGAAGCTCAAAACTGCACAGACGTTGGACGCAAGATATTGGACGCGTGAAGAGGGGTTATAACAGTATTCCGTCACCGACACCGCACCTCTACCATACGCTACCTCTACCGCTCCTGCGATGCTGCAAGCAGCACTATTCTACATGAAGCATTGGGATATCCTACCAGCACTTGTCGCGCGCTGTCTACCGTCTAACTCTATCTAACAAGACTTCTCTCTACTCTCTAAGATCTACGGGATTGGTGGGGTCGTGGCGGGGTCATAACACGAACTGGAGATCAAAGGGAGGAGGGTTGCACGATCTGACGACGGCGAGACGGACGGCGGGGTACAGACAGGCTCGGCGAAAGATCAGACCCTCCGAACCGGCCGTCAGTGCGACAGCTGCTCAGTGAGGGAGGGCATGATCAGAATTATGTACGGGGCATCAGTCAAGGCGGGGGCGCTTCTTGCTCACGTTGCTGTTCGCCTCGGAGGCAGAGGCGTTGGAGAAGTACTCCAGCGAGCCCTTGGGGTCGGCCTTGATCGTCTTGCTGCCCTCATGCCAGTTGGCGGGGCACACCTCGCCATGCTCGTCCTATCGCATTCAGACAGGTGAGCACTCTACAATCATTTGCATAACAAGGAGAACTTACAGTGAACTGGAAGGCCTTGACGAGACGAATGGTCTCCTCGACGGAGCGACCGACAGGGAGGTCGTTGACGGTGATCTGCCTGTTGATGGTTGGGGCCGGTCGTCAGCGGCATTTCTCGCACTAACGCCAGACAGGGGACTTACCTGAGGGTGCCCTTGGGGTCGATGATGAAGAGACCGCGGAGAGCGATACCCTCCTCCTCGATGAGGACGTTGTAGTCGCGGGAGATCTTCTGGTTCTTGTCCGCGATCAAGGGGAGCTTGAGGTCAGGGCCGAGACCACCCTGCTTGCGGGGCTGAGTGGCCCACGCAAGATGGGAAAAGTGCGAGTCGGTGGAGACACCTGAGCGGAAAGCGTAAGAGACCAAAGGTCGACTAGACAGAACAACAGAGCGCACCAAGAACGACAGTGTTGATGGCCTGGAACTGGGGGAGGGAGTCGTTGAAGGCGAGGATCTCCGTGGGGCAGACGAAGGTGAAGTCCCTGTGGCACGAAGGCGCGCGAGGTGAGCTCTCGCGCACGCGTCTGGTCTCTTCTCAAACTTACAGAGGGTAGAAGAAGAGAACGACCCTGCAGTAAGGAACGCGGTGAGACGATTGAGCCCAGTAAAATGCAGGCCAGAGCTACTCACCACTGGCCGAGGTAGTCGGACAGCGAGATTTCCTTGAACTGGCCCTCGACGACGGCGGTGGCCTTGAAGTTGGGCGCAGGCTTCTGGATGATGGCGACCATTTTTGCAGAAGTGTAGCGTGCGGAAGCGGACGATGAGAACGATGAGAAGGACAGAAGAGACAGCGATGTGGGGTCGAGTCGCGACCCGGCCAGCGAATATATGTCCCCGATTCCTCGCGTTCTTTGTCATTATTTGCGGCATCACGTGCACTGCTTACGGCGCGACGAGCGCTGTGCGTGACCGAGGTCTGCGCTTTCCAAGCAGCGACGTCCTCTCATGCTGGGCGTCCGCCGGCCGAAATTTGTCGGCGAGCAGCGAGCTCGTGCCAGATGGATGCACGCAACGTCATTATTTGTTCGAGCACTTTCGACGCGTCCAGGCAAAGCAACCGTTTCTCTCTCCTCGGAAGACCCCGGGGAGCCTCAGAACGACCTTGATATGGCTCCTTGTGCAATCAGGGCCCACTGTGCAGTACAGCATAGTAGAGATGGGCAGTTGGACTGATGACACCGGGGTCAAGGCGTGGGAACTCGAACATGCTTGGCCCTATGGACATGATTTATTTCAGGCATTGTAGAAGCCTGCAAAACCAGAAGATTGACTACAATTACCTCTCATCTGTGACGAGAAGTCGTAGAGAAAAACCGCTGCCGATTTTCGGGGTCCGGGGTCAAGCCCATCTCTACAGCATAGTATGTAGGTAGGTATCTGCTCTAAGCTCTCTCTCTCTTCAAGCCAAGTCAACCTCGCACGAACCATTGCAAAGCGACGCACGTGATTTGCTCTGTCGTACTCTGGAATCTGGATCACATAAGTGAGTACGGATGAGTGAGTTCAGCGAAGCGGGTCGAATTCGTCGACGCCCACATCCTACTGAACGTTTTCTCCGGAACAGCATTGCGGCGCAGGATCAGTCTAGCCAACGGTCCAGTCACCATTCACGCTTACGAGGGCGAACGCGAGGGCCCGCTCGATTGTGCGTTCCGGCTACTGTACGTATGCGGTAGAAAGAGCCATGTCGCAGCTTGAGTTGCGGGTCCGAGTGGAGCCGCTACTACTCGACGGTCTAACGTGGATCGTGATGCATATGTGCCAAGTGTCTGGTGGTGTGTGGATATACATATCTGCACGTCGATAACAATCCACACGGCTCCCTCACCTATCGACGGTCTCGCTCAGAGCTAACCCTCCAAGGCTCGAGCATCGCAGAGAGCTGCGAAGAGGATTCACAGTACTCTCCATATAACATCCTCACCTCGACGCGTCTTCACGCCAACACGTGACCGTGTTCCCATTCGTGCAATTCGGAAATTACCCAGCCGTGCTGCACGGTAGTGAATCTCGCGAAGTGAGTATATTCAAAGGCGAAGCCCGTAAGAGCATGACCCGCGTTTACCCGGTGGGTGTACGCAGAGTACGCACCACATCGACGGCAGTGTTGTCAGTCTGTACCTACCTGCATTACGGGGACACCGTACGCGAGACGAGACGAGAAGGCATAAAATAACGATTAGATATAGCGCTGGCCCGCGTACAATATATACCACCATTAGTATACTTCGCCTTCGGCGCTCCGCGCGCTAGGGGGAGGGAGGTGCAAAGCGGAGGATGCACGGATGCGGTGGGACGTTCATGAGGTAAAGGTAGGGAGAGGGAGAGGGAGCGAGCGTGCGTCGTACACCGTCGGTGTCATCTAGACCCCAGCGGAGCGGAGCGCGGGACGGTGAGCCCCAGCTACACTGCTGATGAGAATAGAGACATGCTGGAACCGAGAGGAAAGCCGGGGCGGTAGGGGGTACCGCGGGGAGAGCGACGAGTGCACGTGGCTGAGACGATTGCGAGAGCGGCTGGGAGGGGGGAGGAGGGAGGAGGGAAACGATGAACGGCAAGGAGACGTCGACGAAGCAGCGATGCCTCCACACACCCATTTATCCATCACGATGAGAGGGCAGGAGAGCGGCAGGCGCACAGACTACGACTGCGTATAGCCCACAAACTCGAACGGCGGCATGCCGAACGTGACCTCGACCTCGCTCCGGACGAGCACCCGCCACTCCGCGCCGGACAGGAAGAACACCGTCCTCAGGCTCGGACACGTCTTGCTCCACAGCGCGAGATGCGCGCGCTCGTGCACGCGCGGGAACGGCGA
>CCBP010000392.1:0-28551 GCA_000765035.1 Trametes cinnabarina
GTTGAGAACATTCTAGCGAGCGAGCATGTTGTGGTGCACGACGAGGAGCATATGTAATTGTGGCAGCGGGCCAACGACGACGCCCGCGCTTGCGCCTCCTCTCCTCCGCGCTTACCACTACCGTCCCCCATACCTACTCCTGCTACCCTCGCCGCTGCTCTTGCGGTTCACCGTTCCAACCGCATATCCTGTTGGCTGCTCTGACCAGCCATGGCTTCATTCGATCCTGATAAATGGCTCGCGCAGTTGATGGATTGCCAGTATTTGCCTGAAGCGGACATGAAAGTGCTTTGCAATAGAGTGCGCTCTATCCTGCTTGAGGAGTCTAACATACAGCCGGTTTCGAGTCCGGTAACTATCTGTGGCGACATACACGGTCAGTTCTGGGATCTCCTCGAGCTCCTACGGAAAGGTGGCATGGTTCCGGAGACGAGCTACATCTTCATGGCACGTATGTGACCTTCGAACGCGGCCAAGAGGACTGCTCAGACTTGCACCAGGGTGACTTTGTGGACCGGGGACACTACAGTTTGGAGACGGTCTCGCTGTTGCTAGTCTTAAAGGCAAAGTCCGTGAATTTACTTTGGTTCTGCTAGCCTCATGTTTGACCTCCCGCTAGATATCCAGACAGTCACTCTGCTGCGAGGGAACCATGAAAGCAGACAGATCACCCAGGTTTATGGCTTCTATGGTACGTATGTCTGCATTCGAGGGCGTGCATAGGGCCAACTCTCCATCCAGATGAATGCCAACAGAAGTATGGTTCTGCCTTGGTGTGGAAAGCCTGTTGTAGCGCTTTTGACTATCTCAATCTAGCTGCAGTGGGTCCAACCGTTCATCTATCTACCACGCCATCCACTGACCGCTCTGGGTAGATAATCGACGGCGAGACTTTGTGTGTGCATGGAGGGCTGTCACCCGATATTCGAACATTAGACCAAATCCGGGTGCTGTCGAGAGCGCAGGAGATACCTCATGAAGGCGCATTCTGCGGTCAGTGTTTGTGCATATGTTCCCGGGGTTATGACTTACCGAGTTCCTCAGACCTCATGTGGTCAGATCCTGACGATGTCGAGAACTGGGCTGTAAGCCCTCGAGGCGCAGGATGGCTCTTCGGTGGTAGTGTCACACGAGAAGTGAGTCATCTCCATAAATGGAGATAAGCCGCAAAGTACTAAGCCTGCGATACGGCTCTAGTTCAACCACGTCAATTCTCTGCGCCTCATTGCGCGGGCACACCAACTAGTACAAGAGGGATACAAGTATATGTTCGATGAGCAGCTGGTGACCGTCTGGTCAGCGCCGAATTACTGCTATCGCTGCGGTAACATGGCCTCTATCTTGAGAATACGAGAAGACGGGGAGCGATTGTTCACTGTTTACGATGCTGCTCCGGAGAACGAACGGGACAAGGGCATGCAGAGAACGAGGAAAATGGTATGTTTGTTCCTAGGTATCAGCTTGGGTCTAGTCTCACGCAGCATCTGCGAAGGGCAATATGCCGTATTTCGTATAGACCTAAGATATCGCGGTGGTTCTACAATCTGTAGTTGTATCGATCTCGTCACAGCGCGAGTTTGTCCTCGGACAGCGCATATACGTGCGTGTTCTTGTACTCCCACGATATATCATCGCTTGGCCGAGCCTTCACTCGTACACTCCAGGTGAGTCGTGAAATTCCATCGTCTGTGATAAGTATTGACATACACTCGTATAGTGAGGTGACTGAGAATGCCAACGAGCGACTGATCATGCGACATCGTATGGCAGCGCGTTTCGTACTCTGTCGATGTGCTCAAGACCCAGACATCCTTCGACCCGTATGCACTCTGCAAGAATCATTGCGATGTTGTGACCTTCGGAATATGCACCATGAAGGTATCCTGCCGCACATCCGTCAGCCGAGTTCGTGCCATTACACAACGCATACGGTCCACTCACCAAAATGCTTCTTACTTGTCGCCTCCCCGGCGAACCAGAGGCGTTCATCGACGTTGGCGCGCAGATTCGCTTGGTGTTCACTCAAGAAGTTCGCTGGCCAGTTGGAGTATGATCCCCGGAAGAGCGGATCGCTATACCACCGCTGGAAGTAGAAGTCTAAAGGGTCCGGGATTGCGGCACTGGGAAACATGACTTGCAGCACAGCTATGATCTCTGCTTGCACAGCACCATCTGTCATCGATTCAATCCGGCGGGAGTAGTCTCCCTGCGCAATGCGAAGATCAGTGGGCGATCAGTGGGTCGCCATCATGGAGACACTCACGGTCACTGTGACAAACAGGATGCCACACCCGGGGTAGAAGGACTCGTGGTCGAGCGATTGCCAAACAGGGTATCGGCCTCTTTCGTGATCTGCGTACAACGCCATCTGATGGTTCATGTTCAGCGAACAAAAGTTGCTTTTATCTTGAAGGAACTCGCCTCTGTGTCGAACCAGAACTTTTCCGGAAATCGCAAGAATATCTTCGTGTAGGTACCCTGCAGGTGCCAATTTTGCTTACATTCCGCATGAGGTTTCACCAGGTGAGACATACCATTGCCATACTATGTATGGCCTCTTGCTTCCAAGTAGGCAAAGGAGGTATGAACTGCACATCGTCGTGCTGTAGAACTCCAAGGCTGAATGTGCATAGCGCGTAGTCCGCCGATATCTTCACGCCGTCTGTCAGAACGACGCTCACGCCTTCGTTCGATGTGCGAACAGTCGCGACCGTTGCGTTAAGCCTGAGTTGCTGATCTACGAGGAAAGCCTCAGCTTCCTCTTGGATAGCGGTCTTAAAGCCGCGCTGGTCGATAGAGAGCAAATTCTGGCGCGAAAAGGTGCGGAAAGTGTTGTTATGAGCCTGTAGGACGATCAGCTCAGCTCCACCATCTGAAGACGCCAACCTCCACCAGAAAGACCCGTCACCACACGCGCACCCCCACGTGGCATGCGGATACCGTTCCAGGTGCGAGCTAGCAGAAGCGGAACGCCTTCGGGGCAGAAAGATGTCAATGCACCCAGGATGCAGCCAACCATGAGGTTTCTTCCGGCGTTGCGCCGAACTCCCAGTCGAATTGGTAATACTCGGACGCCATCTCGTGCGGAGTGTTCGGGCGCGTCCCCGAAAGCGAGTAGCCGCTTCGCGCAGTCATAGCGACTAGTCGCTGCGGCACGCGAGCACCTGCGGTGAGCACACTCAGCTTGCGCTCCGCGAAGAAAATGTGTCGTACTTACCAGCCGTAGCTGTTAGTCTGTCGAAGTTCCTGATCGATTCTTGGAAAGTCCGTTGAAAGTCGTTCGGACCCGAGTGGTCGTACGTAGCTACGACTAGAAGGTGAGCTGCCACTCGCGAGATGCAGTCGCGAACCGTGCATACCGACGTTGCCAAAGTAGTCGCTGGAACGGAGTGATATGTTGTGCTTCTTCGCCAAATTCCAGATGGGATTCGCGGGGCCGTCTCCGGTCTGCGTGCCTTGGACCCAATTTGCGCCCACCTCGACGGTCCATTGATCTCCCAAGCGGTGGCTTATCATCCTTCCTCCCAGCTCAGGCCTAGCTTCAACGATGATGAAGTCGTCGATGCCTTGCTCATGTAGGGTTCTTGCCGCGATGACCCCGGCCACGCCGCCCCCGAGGATGAGAACTCTCGCATCCTTGCGACCAGAATCCAGGATTGCCTGCGAATCGCTTGTCACAGGGTAGGCCCAGGAGCCCAAGGATTTAGCGAGTACGCAGAGAGGTATGATAAGTGTCAAGTGAAGCAGCATGGGTACAGAATTGCTCAGCGTCTCGTGCGCAGGTTGCGATCGGCTTCAGGCAGCACGATGCGTACCCACTCATGGGACGCCGTTCATTGCAGGCATTTATACGCATCCCTTCCCTATATCTCGTGAGACTCACGCTCCCTGACTGGCAGAGCAGGACCAAAAAGGAATGAGGTCGACGAAGGCGTTTCCTTCTCGTTGTCAGAAGAACACGCTGCGATGCGGACATAGCGTCCTTGAGGATTCGACCAGGCATTCGAAACACTATAATACCTCGGACCGCCCAAAGTAACGCTGCGAAAGAAGCTCATGACTTTAGTAGCCGCCCTTGCACCCGGAGCTTGCAGTGCCAATCGTTGGATGCTCTCCACCTTCTGGTCTCCAGTGATTCGTAGGAGTTGTGAACCTGCTACTACAATATCCTCCTGAATATCTTACCTAGGCATGCCAACACAGTCGCCCTGCTGCTGGTGCGTCCGTCCCCTGCGTATCTCGAGATGACGAAAGACATCTGAAAAGCTATTCCTCCAATTCCTATGAGAGCTTTCTATGCCGTAATGGGCGACAGCACTCGCACGAGATCCGTGCTTGACACGGTCTTGACGATAAGGCGGACGGTACTCCGGATCTTTTATCTCCTCGCATGGACACCAAGGTTTCTGTATTACATGTCAAATGGCCCGTACGATTGGACTGGCACATATGGTTGGTTTCGCGGTACAGTGAAGACCGTGGCATTGAGAGTGGCGTATGCGCGGGCTCCTACTCCATGGAACTCCGAGTTGAGATCACCGTGTTACTTTGATTCGTAAGTAGGCCAAGCTTCCTCGACGTATCCGAGACGAACAGTCCTCTGGCGGTCTGAGTCTGACCAAGTCGTGTATTTAAGCGATATGACCACATGTCCCACACAATCGTGCCGACGCAATCAGGACACAAACAACCGTTGCCAGCAGCCGATTGACCCATTCGAAGCTGCTCTTCCATCAGTACGCTGGTACCAGATCTGATTTGCGGAGGTGAGTGTCGTGCCGCTGATTTGGAAGTGAATCTCTCTTGCAAGGCCGGGTATCCCTCGGACTCTGCATCATGCTCTCTTGCCTCGTGCCGCCTTACTCGACATGAGCTGATCCCTTCAAGTGGTTGGGCCAATCAACTTTCCAAACGGGCGCATTCGTGCTCGATGACTGCTTCATCTACTCCGGGTGGGTTTCCCTTTTGACAGATATATTCCACGCTCCTCGGGCACTGACTGCGATCTTTGGTAAACGCCCGGGTGCAGATTGATTATTAGGCGTTGAGCTGCTCGTTGAGCTACGAGTATGGTCGCACATGATGGTTTGCTCCATTGTGCTGGGAATCGCCATGCCAATGACTGACATCTTTCGTCAGTCCAGGTGGGCTTCAAGCAAATCTGGGCCTAAAGAACTCCCGGTGCCGCCACATCATTCCCATGTTAGACTGCTTTGGGACTCGGGAAGTCACCTTGACTGACCGCAGTCTCCTCGCGACATCGCCTCCTCAGCCTGAAGGGGCAGTCATTCTCGAAAGGTCAGGGCACTCAGAGAGAAATTGGGGGCCCGCTTGCTCAAACCCTGGTGTGTCCTACGTTTCGACACCCCCTCGTCCGCACCGCGCATTGGTGCGATAACGTCTGTTCATGCGCAGGTAAGTACTCTCGTGTCCTATCTTCCGGCCGAAGTGGCGCGATGACAGGGCTTTCTCATGCACGCCACCAACTATGATCTTAGGTTGAGCGTTTGAGGTCCCGTGTCAACGGCGACGTCGACGACACCGTAACTCCCCTGAATCCCTCTTGCGATGCCTTGTCCGTACCGCCGCAATTTCACGCTCGCATAGGATACGCGCGCTGCCTGTCACCCTTGCGGAGAGGTAACTTGATACCTATGAGCGCCACTCTAACCACTGCTACAGCGTTAAGCATCTTCCTCTGCTCATCAGCGCGTCTCCCCGTGATCATGTACATCAACGGTATACCAACCGCGAAAGTAAAGACGGTCATTCTACTTACATCCTAGACATGCGTTGCTTTTCCGCCCCAATCGTTAACCTTGCTTGGTGGCCCTCTCACATCCCGAACAGGGTGAGAGCCAGCCCGATCTCACAGATCAATCTCTCTCCGTTCGGATCGGGTCGCGCTCGTCTGAAGTCGCTAAAAAGTCGCGTCGCGAATCACCACCGTCGACCAGACGACTGCAGCCGCTTTTTCCGAAGTTCAGGATGCTGGACCGTCTGCAGCGATTCAGCTGTTCATGGTTCGCAAACTGAGCTCGATGAGTATATGCACTTGCCGAGCACTCACTCGCAAGCATGAACGTTCAGGCCGATATGTTGTATAAAATGTGAGTCGCTACATTCCCAATAGATATCACTGTCAGACTTCACACGCATCGGTACCTCAGGGACGGCTCATTCACGGTTCAATCGATCGGCAACGCCATATACTACAAAACAGAGGTGTAGCGACTCGCGGGCGACCACCCATGGGAATTCGGAGAAATCCGGACGATCGCCCTGTTCTTTTACGTGTCTCGGTTTTGATCCCAATCATTTTATCTTCAGCACACTGAGATGCGGCGGCATGAACAATTTCAACTGCGGATTGAAGGCTCAAAGAATGCGCGGCATTGGAGGGATTCACGTCGTCTGGTACCTAGTAAGCACGACTCTCGCGATTGAGCTTCGAAACGTAGTCCTGGATGATGAGTGAGTGAATCAGATGCAACAGGATGCAATGGGCACCAAGCGCTGTGAGCGGGCGTCCGTTTTAACTAACGTAACACCCGTATCTCAGAAGAATAATTTACATATCGGGGCATGGCAGGGCATGGCCTGGCCCCATTCTCATAAAATGAGCTTCTCCATCCGCCAATCCACCCGTCGCCAGCTGCAAAACCTGTGACTGATCTATACTGCAGGGACGCGGGCAGATACCCGCATGGCCGCCATTCACTCTGCATCACCGCCAGCGTCATAACGGGGGCTAGGTTCGAATTTCGATGAAAAGGCACTGGATCGCCTCAGACCACTGGGTATGTTCGCCGCGTCCGATGTTGAAGGTTGCATGCCTGCGAACCGCAAGCATTCAAGGCAAGGCGCACGACGGTGATTCATCGCATCACATCTTTTTCATTCCCCTTCTGACTGTGTGAACAGTCCAAGGTCAGTGGTCCAACATCGCGTGCAACGCTGCGTAGCAGCTGTTTCCACGAGGAGGAGAAGCTTCGTCAGAAGGGGCACCAAATAGTCGTCGCTTATTCGTGAAAGCTTCTCTTTGATCCCGTCGTATGCGGGCAAGAACCACCCTGTATGGGAATCTCGTCGCGACGGTCGTGACTCGTCCCCTGCACAGTGTTAAGGGAAACGAGTCTCGCCTTTAGTAGCAGCACTGTGCAGGCCTGCTTGCCTGGCCGATCAGGGAACTGCATCATGGGAAGGAAGGTGTGAGACGCCACAAAGCACCATAACAAGCGGAGATTCGGGTTGCAATTCGCCATCGGTGCACCAGATCTTGCTGCTTTGCCGCTTGACTCCGTGCGCTCCTTTGCAACATCTTATGGCATGTCCTCAGCGTAGTCGTTTGCTAATATAAGCCCGTCAGGCCGGTCCTCAGTCTAGCGCCAACACCCCATCTCCCCCGCTATTTTCATTGTACTTGGCGTCAGACTGTCCGCAGACAAGCCGCAGACATGTCCGACCAGGAGACTTTCCCGCTTGCAAGAGCTGAGGTATGTCAACGACCTGTTGCTGGACCCCTTTGCTTCTTGAACTTTCATCATCAATGACCTTCTGACACGTCGATGTGGGAACCGTCACTTACACGCTCGTCTTCTTGCGCAGCTCATAGCATTGTTTATGGAATCGATGCTTTTTGGCGCATTCACGGTGCTGTATGCCATCGCCATCTGGATTCTGTTGTACAGGGAGAAGCTTCGGGGCCGCGCGAGGCTTAACAGGATGCTCTTTGGGACTTCCACAGTCATGTGGTTGCTCTCAGTAGCGGTGCGTAACTCATCTCACTCTGAACTCCTGTCAACTGCCCACTGCTATTACGGGGCTGACCTGTCAACCCCTGTCGCAGCATCTAGCAATAGATGTGGTTAGAGCCGTGGAGGGCTTCGTGGTTTGGGGTCAGAAGCCGAACGGGACCAATGACTTCTACGCGATCATCAGCAGTCCCACAGAGGTCGCGAAGAACGTCATATATATCAGCATGACACTCGTTGCTGACTCGTTCGTCGTATGTACAATGCGATCGACATCTGCGTGTGCCTTCGCTGACTTGGAACAAGACGTACCGTCTCTTCATCGTGTGGAACAAAACGTGGTGGATTTTGGTTGTTCCTGTGACTCTCCTCGTTGCTACCGCAGGTGCGTTGGACGCCGTCATTCACTTTCCTCTTTTTGGGCTCTGATACCTGATGCGGCGCAGTTGCTGGCTACGGTGCGTGCGTGGAAATCGGCCTCGCGAAACAGGGCAACGCCATCTTCGCCGAAAACCTTCAGCCTTGGATCAGGAGTTTCTTTGCCCTCTCGCTCACCACTAATCTGCTCGCCACCAGTAAGTCAAAGATCTCGCCCTACCACCGAAACCCTTGCGGGTTCACTTCACACATCCGCCGTTCGCCGCCTGACGCTCGCTTTAACGCCCAACCGCTCCGCTCTCCCATGCCTTCCACGCCTCCTTGACACGTCGCGGACGCTAATGACAACCTTGCACATAGTCCTGATTGCCGGCCGTATCATGTGGTCGAACCGACGCGTACGCAAATACCGCGCGTCGGGCGCCGCGGCGGGCTCGCACTGGGAGGTCATCGAGACTATGATTCAGTCGGCTGCCATCTACTCCGCGGCGCTGGCTTCCCTGCTGGGAACGTACCTCGCGGGCTCTAACGCGCAGTATGTGTGCCTCGACATCCTTCAGCCGCTCATTGTAAGTCGTGATTACTAGCGGACACATCCGTTACTGACAATCTATTGGCCTTGCTTTCTAGGGTGTCGTGTTCACGCTCATCATCATTCGTGTCGGTCTCGGGTACACGATGAACGACAGCGTGAGCGGCGGTGGGCACATCTCGGATCGCGCAGGCCCCAGCCAGCTACAGACGATCGGCGGACACTCGTATCCTCTCCAACCGGTCGCGATCAACGTGTCCGTCAGCCGTACGCATGACCGCGCGAGCTTCGAGGCCTACGACCGCAAGGAGGGTCCTGTTGTCTCCGACGTTGAGAGCGGGAAAGCGCCCTCGGAGTAGATGGAGCTCACGCTCCCACTCCCGTATCTCCCTTCATCACGCCGTGAAGGATATGTTGCTTCCCTCGCCAATGAGTTGGATCTCCGCATCTTCTGCTTCGTATTTGTAAGAACCTGCGCAGCTGGGTCCCCCCTAGCAACTGTGGAGGTGATAGTTGCGTACATGTACGGTAGTATCCGGCGGCTCTCCACCCAGCCGTTGTTAGATAGATGGTACCTATACTGCACAACATCGGTGCGTGTCAACTATCCAGTGCCGCGTCGCCGTCAAGCTCGGGTCGACCCCAATCCGCTCCTTTACTTGTCCCGTTCGTTTTGCTTTGTACGCTTTCGTTGCTTCCGCCCGCGTCGTTCCACGATATACCCATATTCTGATTTACGTTATCTCCGGATTCCTTCTTCAGTTATATTTGACATATCTACAGCGGTTGCGGTCAGTGTTATGCCCAGTGAATGGCTGAGTAAAATTGGGATCAACTCTGCGTCGATCCTTGAATCAGTGCCACCCCTTGTTGCCGCCGTATAACGAGCGCCCGCATGTGGGATGCTTCTATCAGTACTTTAGTCTCTCCCGTTCTACAGTTGTGCTTTGTTCTGGAGGTACGTTGCAATCACTTGTAGCTTGGAAGCAGCTAAGGTTGAGCTGATGTAGAATCTCAAATTTCAGGAGTCAGAGCAGGTAACCCGCCAGGATGTACCAGATCCGCACTTTCTATCAAAATTCCCTGTAAGCTACTATTCGATGGTACGAATGAACATCGTCTCCAGAGAAATGATACGAGCGTGGCGCTCGTAGCTAACGGGATTAGGACTGCCTGCTCAGAGCGCTCAGTACATAGGCTGACAGATGCTAAGTTCAAGTTATGAACAGATCTGTGACACTTCCAAGTGATTCAGGAAGAGGCGGTCGGTGGATCCTATTGTCCACGATTTATGTTGATCTGTAAGGGAATTTTGGGCACAAATCTATGTTAGGTGGCCACTGCTAACCTGCACGCGAGTCGCGACTAAACAGCAGGGACCCGTAGTACTCATGCATCAACTCCATGCCCTCATGCGGGCACGTCTTCTTGGTAGTTGTAGCGCCTTTGCTTGCCAACTGGCTTTGCCTTCTGCAAGGCGCGACTGATATCTGCCAAACAGATCATGCAACGAACGCAATGGTCACCTTCTGGCCTCCGAAGCAGTGGCTGTCCTGCGATAGATTGATATGAGAAGGAGTTCCAGGCTGTTCAATCGCACTAGTCTGCAGGCTGGCGGTGTCTACCTCACTTGCAACGTACCTTGGTGACGGCACCAGCCTACCCTACCGCGCTCTTTGCTGACTCAATGCAACCCTCGACGACGACCGCGCCCTCGTTCCAGCATCCATCGCACTGGCACCCAATGCACTCCACGCCGAGCACCTCGCCCGGTGACCCCACCGATTGCGCACCGCTTTCGCTGGAGCCCGCACTCGGTCTTCTGCTCATCTCAGCATTCGGCACTGGTGTATTTGTCCTATTGGCGCTCTGTCTCTTGTGCGTGTCTTGGCGCCGCCCTCGGTGGTGGCCCCTCCTCTTCTGCGCGTCACTCGTGGCTGCTTCAGGTCTTGCACATGCAGTCGCGAGCATTTATGTCCAGGTGAGCGTTTCTGACCCGAGAAGCCTCCGATAAAAAGGACTCATTGAACTGTTTGTTGCATCTGAGACTGCAGACACAATCACTGCAGCGGACCGCCTCTCGCCTTGAGCCATGTTTGCTCGCCTTTGTGACTCTGTCTTTCGTGACGCCAGTTCTCAGCACTTCCCTCGTTCTGCTCAAAATCAACGCTCTTTGCTCTCCCGTCGTCTCACCATGGTTCCGCGCGGCTCTATACGGTGCGAGCGCTGTGCTCAAAGCCTCCCGCATCGCGGTCATAGTCCTTTGCATCATCAACGTCGCTCACCGGCCACCGCACGTCTACGTCCATCCCACCGAGTTCTGGAAAGCAGTCCTTGATTCCCCGTGGACGAAGATCGCAGCATGTCTGCAGTTCGTGGACGATGCGTGAGTGTGCAACTCCGACTGTTGGGTATATGTGAGACTTGGCCCACACAAGGCGCATAGATGCACGCTGTTACTCATGGTCGTTCCGCGCCTGAGAAATACGACTGCCTTGTTTGACGTGAACAGCGAGATATCACAAGGTGAATTCCATAGCCCAAATGCCTGCGAGGACAGGACTGAGCATTGTCATTCATCGCAGCCTCGTCCGCATCGACTCCTCATCGCCATCGCGGCGTGCTACTTTCTCAGGCGGCCACAGGGGCCGCCGTATCCTTTCTCCTACTGGACATCATAGAACTCGTCCTCATCTATCACCCCTCGCCAGCTGCACGCAGCTACGCCGGCGCGTACGTTCTCGTCATCAACGTCTACGTCCAGATCATCGGAGCCACTCTCGTTGTGCTGTGGTACATTCCGAGTCCCAGGTCTCCAGGTCTTTGGTGCTTCGGTGGCCGACGACAGCCTGCGAGCGAGGAGGGCGCAACAACGACCGCGCGCTTCCTCCCTGCCTTGCCTCAGCACGCCGGACTACCTCTCTTTTTCGCAGAGACCGGTGTTGAAGGCGGAGGAGATGAAGGCTCAGCAGTCACCGGTTGCGAGAGCGATTCCTGGGGGACGCTGCGATCTATTGAAGCAACGAACTTGCCACACCCCGAATCAGACGATCCAGTGCTGGTGAACGGGAGCGCGCCATGCGCGTGGCCGCGGTGCGGGGTAGAGATCGAGCCGTCGACGTGCTCGTACAACGGCACGGTTCTGGTGGACGAACAGGGCAAGCCGGTGTTCTACGCGATGTGACAGGCTCGCGGGTTTGGGGACACCTGTGATGCGTGGACTGCGGGGTTCCGGTTAGCGTTGGCGCGCGCGCTCATGGGTGAGGACGACGTCGGACCTCTTGACGGACTAGCCTTCGTCGCACAGCTGGTGACAGAGGCCGCAGTGGACACTGCATGCGCATGACATCCGGGATGTGTCGCTACAATCAGCGCGCTGCAGGCTGTACTATCAGTACTTGCGCAACGTCATGTATACAGTGTTGCTATCTATCGCTCAGACAGCTCTCCGGGAGTCCGGGCAAAGCGCTTGATATCCAAGCTCGACTTTGATCACGAATCGAGGGCCCGGGGATGACGTTGCTCGCGCACATGATGGACTCTGATTGCGCAGTGGCCGAATGTACTGTACATTGCTGCTAGCCTGCCTATATCCGAGTTCGGAGGACGCGGATGGGCGGTCGGGTGAGACGAGAGGGCGGAGGAAGAATGGGCGCCTGTCCAGTCGTCCGTCGTCGCAGTGAATTCAAGAGGGTGGGACGACTTTTATTCCTGCAGCGCACGCTCTCCTCCCGCCGTCGTGGTCTCTCCCGTCCTTGTCCTCGTCGTCCTCCAGACGCTCGGTGATGCAGCCATCTTCAGAGGAACTCGTCATCGTCGTCACTGGCGCAAACGGGTACGAGTTGTTCTGAAACATGAATTTCTGCTCAGACGGGCGCTCATCCGCTCCTTATACAGCGGGGTCGGCTTCGGCATCTGCCACCGTCTCCTAGTCCAGCTCTCCTCGCCGTGTCCGTCAGACGCGAAGCCGTACTTCGATGTCGGACGCGACCTCAAGCGCGAGCTCGACATTCCAGAACGCGCGCCGGATGCAGGGCTCACCATCGTAATGGCGTGCCGCGACGCCAAGCGTGCGCAGGTCGCCCGGGAGAAGCTCTACCGTCTCCTGGACGAGCACATCTCCAAGCTAACCACTGCCACTGCATACGATTCCGCCGTCGCATTCCGAAGGAACGTCAAACTTGACATTCAAAAGCTTGACCTGTCGTCGGTCAAGAGCGTGCTCGACTTTGGCAAGGCCATATCTCAAAAGTATGTCCGCCCTGGTGCACATCTCCATCGGAGTTACTTATACGTGCGTGCGACGCAGGTACGAACACATATCTCACCTAATATTCAACGCCGGCACAGCGACATACAGCCATCTTGATATACCCGGTTTCCTCTATGACCTCTTCACCCACCCCATCCACGCCGTCGAACATCCAAGACGAAACATACAGCTCAATGGTGTCCTGAGCGACGACGGCCTCGGGTTCACCTGGCAATGCAATGTGTTCGGCCACTACGTCTTGGTGAGTTCCCTGCCCATGCTACAGACTCGTGCTACGTCCCTGCAAAACATATGAAGTCGGGCAGAGTGAAAGCAGCGGGATGCAGTAGCATCGGCAAGACAGGTAGTGAGATCGCTGCAACTGTAAGATGAGACACGACGCGCGCATTTCCTTGGCCTCGTGTTGTACCTTTCACGAGATTCGCAATGTGTTGCGAATGCCAGCTGACCTCTCCCCAGTACCGCTCTGTCCAACCATTACTCGTCGCGCACGCCCACAAGACAGGCTCGCCCGCCCGCGTCTTGTGGATGTCCTCTTTGGACGCGGAGCCCACGTTCGACCCGAAAGACGACTGGCAGCTGACGAAGACCCTGCACTCGTACAACGCGTCCAAGTTCCAGATCGAGCTCATCTGCGCCGAGCTCGAGAAGCGCACGCGCGAGGCCGCGGCGGGCCGCGCGCCGTCCACGATGTCTGAGCTTGTCGCGCCGCATGGGGAGGTGCACCACTACGTCGTCAGCCCAGGGATCACGTCGACGAACATGAGCGCGCTGCTCAATATCCCCATCCCAGGATGGCGGTGTCTGATGCTTGCCGCGTTCTTCATCGTAAGTCCCCTGCCCTCCCGTGGCTCGCCAGTACCAACATCGCTCACATGCACCTCGGCTGCAGGTCCGCTTCCTGGGCTCCCCACACGTGCTCATGTCCCTGTACAGCGCTGCCGTCGCGACCGTGCACCTCGCGCTCGTCCCGCTCTTCGCCATCCCCGACCCAGAAACTGCGCCGCACGTCACGCCCGCGGACAAAGCGTATCCGACCTGGCACGTGTACCACGGCAAGTACACCCGTGCGCACCCGGGGCGGGTGCTCACTCTGCGGTTTGGCGCGGAGAACGACCGGTGGGGGCGGGACCGCCCCGGTGTGATCGCTGTTCCAGTGTGGGAGGAGCACCCGGATGCGGGGGAGACGCTACTGGAGAGGTTCGAGCGGCTATATCAGGCCTTCGTGGCGCGGGAGGGGAAGGGGAAGAGGGGGGAGAGGGGGGGCGAGGAAATGGTGAATGGGTGTGGTGCGGGGAATGGGCGTGCGAGGTGATGTACTGGTACTGTGGAGGTTTCAGTGCTGATATACCCTAGATGAACTTGAAGTTGATGTACCGTACTCCCCATCCTATTGCTTGCCTTCGTCCGATGACGTTGCGCTTCCTCAGTCGGGACCTCGTTTGAGTTCCGTCGCGATGGAACAGTGGTCCGTCAATATTCTCCTGCTTAAGGTCGCCGCTTTGGTAAACCTTAGGGGAGTCATGTTAATATGTACACAATGCATGCCCACCTCTAACTCATATTCACGCGCTCTCTCACAGCAGACAGGATTATGGAGGCAGGAGTACGTTCCGGTCATGTGTATGAAGCCAATTAGGCAAGGCCTCTCTTATACGATGTTGGTCGCTCAATTTCAATCCGCTGCCAACTTCGAAGGCACTGCCATCCGGCGAGACGTCTTGGTTCGAACCTAACCGATGGCCAAAACGAGTGGCCACACAAGTATTCAATACGATGTACGTTGCCTACGGCTCTGCTGCACAGAGATACCTGATGCATACGTCTTTCTGAGGATCACCATGGAGCGAGCAAGCCTCTCATTGTCTGGAACAATATCAAGCAGATGTCTGTTTGGTCTGTCGCATGCACGTCCTCGCACGAGTCTTGACACTCCCCCGACCCCATGGTACAATCCGCTATCGGTTGCGCCTCCTCACGGCCTTCTGGATAGTCGTCCGCAATCACGATCTCCGTCATCCTCGGGAATGCCAAGGCACTCCACCGTCGACACCTACGTGCGGGTCCCCCACGTGTTTTGCCATCCTCAAACTGCAGGAGTCGGACAACTCGCCAAGCGGGCCGTCACTACACGGAGGCGGGCGAGCGAGGCCCAGTCTGTAGGAACGGGGACCGGCAATGTGAAGGGGATAAGCCCAGGGTCCGGAGGTATCCCAAGCGGAGGGAATCTCACGACATGGAAGGGGGTGTCTTGGGACTTGACAAGCTTGCGATGCGAAGGATAGTCCACTTTCGGCCCTGCTCTCAACATCTCGAAGCGGCTTGGAGCACTGCGGGTGTGTGTATCAAGGAACTATTCCACCATTGGCAAGCTCTGGGAGCGGAAGTCTGAAAACGGGGTCTTGATGAGCTCTGACATTCCGCGAAGAGATGCATGTATGCCGTATCGGAATCCGTGCCTCCCTCCGTTCCGTCCACCAAAACAGGTGCAACTTGCCCGCGCTGCACCCATTCTCTTGGCCCCTTCGCATGCTGCATCTCACGGAGTGTCACTCGCCATTTTGCTGCGTCGACCACATCCACATCTCGCGGCGACGTTGGTATAGCGGACCATCACAGCGTCGATGTCCGCAGCAGGCCGGAAGGCCTCGTGAGCGTGTTGTTCACTTTTCATGACTTTTGTTATGGATGCCTGTGCTCACCGGTTGCACTCCGAGAAGGTATCTAACGATTCATTTTGGTGCACCATCTGTTGTTTAATTTTCTGTTGCTCGAAGATTTCCGTACACGAGATTGAAAGATCGAGGTCTCTGCGCTTCCGATAGTACCCAGGACCAGGTAGCGTCGCCGTCAATTTGAACATCCCAAGATGCCACCCTTGAAAACACTATAAAGGTACACCTCGGTCGTCGTCATTGCAATCTTGAACAGACATTCGATTCATCACTTCAGAGATGTCCCCGACGCTGTCGAACATATCCACGACCTCCAACATTTATCCTCTTCCGCCACCTGGGCTCAACTATGCTTCAGCGATCGAGCCTTCCCTCAACTTTCTCCTTCTAGGCGTCGTTTGGTCCTCCTTTCTCGTCCCAATCGCTATCGCGTTGATATTCTTTTCCATGCCAAGCATGCGACGCCGTCCTGTCTTTATTATGAACGTTGTTGCCATACTCTTGGGACTGACAGAGGGAGCCATCAACATCTATATACAGGTAAGCCCGTTCGATGTATTTTGTGTGTCCATAAGCATTGAGCGATTATTATCTGAATATCTGATGGTGGCAGACCAGAGCCATCCTCATGAAACCTGTGAGACCGAACATGGACACAGTCTTCGCATGCATGACGGTTCTCGTCCCGCTCTTCGCGGAGCTCATCCTCGTCTTCAGGGTAGCTGCGGTCTACCCCCCGCACAAGCTGTCGCGGCTAGGAAGGCTTGGTGTGTACATACCGGTTGCGACTTTCAAGCTCGCTAGGATCGCAAACGACATCGTATTCATCGCGAGATGGGCGCAGTTCAATCGACATTCGCTTAACCCACTGCAGACGGGCCAGGCGTCATGGGACCTCCCAAATGCTAAGATCGAATGGTTTTTGCAGTTCTTCGACACAACGTACGTGTTCAATGGCCTCAACAAAGCAATCGAAATTGATGGTCGTTTCTCTCGCTGGTGATCACGCAGATACACATCCGGGCTCTTCCTCGTACGTCTGCAACGTAGCAAGACGTGTCAGAAGAAATCCGGGCTCTCCTGTGCTGAGCCAGCACTAGTGAAGGGTTCGTCCTGCCTCGTAGCTGCGCATGTTGGACAAGCTGACATCCGCATCTGCACAGTCGCTCTTTCATCACGGATTCGCACCCTGTTCTGGATTGCCGTCTCCAACTACATGGTTCCCGTCGTCCTCAACCTCGCACAGCTGATCTTGGCGTTCCGAGACCCGAGTTTCATCCACGGTTCATACATTTTCATCGTCAACAACTACGTGCAAATAATCGGTGTGCTGCTCGCCACGATCTGGGCGACGGGCACTCAGTTCGCCGAGAGTGCACGCCAAGGAGTCGATGTTCATCCGCTTGTGAGCGAGATACGATTCGTGGCCAACAATAAGAATGGAACTTCGCCGGTCTCCACGTACCCAGGACACCTTGCCGGCGACATCTCTTTGGGCACGGAGGCGGGCCTGGAGGGGAGCGATATGGAGGGACCTGTGTTGGCGAAGTAACCGAGTACCCTCAATGGTCATGCTTCGTGCTCCTTGGCATACTGTAGGCATCGGGGCGTCTGTCGGTTCCATGGCTTACTGAGGGGTTCCTTCCGGGCGCAGTTATGTCTATCATTCTATATCACAGGCATAAGCTTCCGAGTCCCATCGTGAGCTCACCTTGACTGCAGTACCACTGATGCGGTTCCCTCACAACTAGGTTCGACCCAGAAGGTCGGACTTCTGCCTGTAAGCATGAAACTCCTTGAACGTTGGATTGCACTCACCTCTCGGCGTCCTCACTCGTGATATGTCAGCGACCTCAGCCTTCACCCCGTGTGATCTGGTTGTCATGACATAGAAGTTGCAGGACGGGCGTGCCGTTCAGGTGCACACATGCCTCCTCTTCTATGGCTGCGGATGGAGGGAGGGCGATAGGTATACTCGAAGTGATGTCCCTCATGCGAGAAGGAACCGCGATACGTATCGGATTCAACGAGTCTCCAACTTCGACTCTTCAAGCCTACGTAGACATGCGGACATGGGCATGTCTTCACACACCAGTCCGGAGAGCCAGCTAGCAGTTCTGAATGTATCATCCGATGTCACTAGAGCGCAATAGTTAGGTGCACTGTTTTGTGTCATAGCCAGTGGTATAAGGTTGTCACCAGAAGCGAGTTGGAAACGTACCAACACCTGCGGTTCCAATAGCAAGCTCGAGGGACAAAGTCCCAGTACTGGGGCCGCGAAGATCATGGTGCTGCGCACCTTGAGAAACTGTTCTGCACATCCGACGAGGTGTCAGGGGATAACTTCAGCGCCCCAGCGTCTGAGCACGAGTTTCTTTCTTAGGGGCTGCTTCCTAGCTGCGGAGGCGTTGGGACGGAACGAAACGAGATGGTGCTCCGAGGCGTTGACAGTTTCACCTCGCGCGAAGACAGGGCATTTGCAGCACATCCGGACTTCCATGAGTACGGGCGGGTTTCAGGGCGTCTTCGGTGGGCAGCGTGGTGGACAGCACGGCAATGGACGGCGGATGTCCGGGAGACGTGGGTTCCACACATAGCGGGTTCGGGTACAGAACTCAGGCAGACTCGTACCTTGATTCCCATGGCCACTATGTTGCCGTTCCCTCGAGTCCAAAGGGCCCCGCACGAACGACTCGCGAACCTCGACCACTACGTTCTGCCCGGACGACCTACCAGCATAATCTGCACTGCTATCCCACCACGCCGCTGCTCGCACAGGCCGGCTGGATTTGTCACTATACGAGAAACGCGCTTGTTACGACCCGATGCTCAAGGTCCCCGAACTCCGTCCACAGGATGTTGGCACCCCTGTCCCGGTCGACGCCAAGGTGCCCGTAGACACGTATACCTATGACTACATCATCGTGGGCGGTGAGCTTCTCCATGACGTCCCTCGCCCGCCAGCAGATACTCACAATTTTCATTCCGTGTCGTAGGCGGGACCGCTGGGAGCGTGCTCGCCTCGCGTCTGAGCGAGGACCCGTCCGTGAGCGTGCTCGTCATTGAGCAGGGACCGGGTGCAGATACTTGGGCGTCACGAGTCCCCGTGATCTCGGGCAACCCCTTCCGCAGCGGAACGCTCGCCGCGATGTGGTGGGCGCTGCCGATGCCCCAGGTCGACGGGCGCGCGCTGCAGGTGATGCGTGGGGAGGCGCTGGGAGGGACGTCGAGGATCAACGCGCTGCTGTATACGAGAGGTGCGTGGATGTATGGTTTTGATAGGCTGAGGCTCTCATGTAACGTGCTAGGCGTTCCGGGAGAGTATAACCGGTGGGCAGAGCTGGGGTGCGAGGGATGGGGGTATACCGACCTCGAGCCTTACTTCATCATATCCGAAAAGACGCTGAGCCATCCTGCTTCGAAGTTCCGAGGAAAAAAGGGTAAGTGATGGGGTGGTACGGCGGACTCGAAGGAGCATATACTCACTACGGCTGTTTAGGGCCATGGGTGAACCGACAGTTTTCTACCTCGCCGTACAAGATCATGAAGCCGTGAGTGTGCAGATTATACGAGTTGGCCTGCGACTCGCAAATTTACCTATAACGCCAAAGAGTTACGGACGCGATATGCGGCGCAAATATTGCCCGTGTGGACGATCTGAACGATCCCGCGACGCCAGCTGCGGCTCTCGGGGCGCTGGACGTGATCATAGATGGGGATTCCCGCCGGACATCGACAAATCGCGCATTCCTCCCCGCCAAGTTGACCAGTGACCGTGCGGCACGACTGAAGATTTGCACAAACAGCCTCGTCCTGAGGCTCGATGTCGCACGAGAAGTCGACGGCGCTCTCAGGGCGAGGGGCGTGTACTTTGAGGCAACGAATCCGAGAAGCGCGGCGCAGACTTTTTATGCGCAGGCGAGGAGAGAAATAGTGCTGAGCGCGGGTGCTCTGGGTTCACCCCAGATCCTGATGCTTAGGTGCGTTGTTCCAAGCGATCCCGTTACGATATCAGTGCTGAGTTTGCCCGCTACAGCGGTATAGGGCCTAAAGAACACCTGGAGCACAAAGACGTACCTGTGCTGCTCGATGTGCCTGCCGTCGGGAGCTATCTCGTATGTGGTTCCGACCCATTCCTATGAAGTGTGGCAACTAAAGTTAGAACAGCAAGACCATATCAGCGTTCCTTTGACATACGAGGTTCCTCTTTCAGACTCACTACACCAGCTCGAGAACAGCACATTTGCTGCGCTGAAAGCGGTCGCCTCCTACTTACTCGCAGGTCGAGGCATCCTCTCTGCCCCGTTCCAGAACGTGACGAGCTTGGTGCCGTCATGGTTGCTGGACGACGACTCCCGGGTCGTCGCACACGACCCTACGGACCTCGACGCGACCGTCCCGGGAAATTGCCCCGACATAGAGCTCATGCCCATCGCGAACAACTGTACGGACGCGGACATTCCCGGTAAAGGCGTCTTTACCCTCCTCCCCACGCTGATCCGGCCCAAGTCACGCGGCTCGGTGCGACTGGCGACGAGCAATCCTCGCGGACGCCCGGATGTCGACCTAGGCTTCTTTGACGACCCGGACGACTACGTGCCTCTGCGGAAGGGCATCAGGCTCGCGTTGCGCGTAGCCGCTGACGCTCGTGCGCGTGGAGCGCCACTAACGGACTTGATCGTGCCAGAAAGCACGAGCGACCAGGAGATCGACCGCTTCATTCGCAAGAACTTGAGAGACACCTTCCACTATACCTCTACCTGTCGGATGGGTTCGCAAATCCATGGCGAGCGGCCGAGTGTGGTGGATGGATACCTTAGGGTGCACGGGGTGCACGGCCTGCGCGTGTGCGATACATCGGTGTTTCCGGATATTGTGGGGGCACACACAATGGCTCCTGCCGTCATGGTCGCTGAAAAGTGTGCAGATCTGATAAAAAATGCGGGAAAGACTTGATTAGACAGCTAATGGTGGCTGTATCGGCATACATTAGAATCATGGTGGCTCTGTACTGCACTTTTTTGTTCGACAATCCTTCCGGAAACAGGAGGCACCGGAACAGAGCAACATCGGATTTAGATCTTTGATTGGTGACTCGGGCTGAGGGGAGTGCGGTGGTACTTAAGTACCTCTGCCTAGGCAAGTACACATGTTGTAGTCACTGTATGTATCTACCTGGTCCTGAAGTCTGGACTCGGAAACTGATACCCAGGACCCCGGGGACTTGATGAGCGCTTGTGAGTGAGTGAGTGAGTACATGCCCGCTGCGGTGTCCAAGATCTATCCTTACGGATGATCTGCGCATGCAGGTTAGATGAATTGGCCCCTCCTGAGTCCCACATGCTCAGTGCGTAACGGCATTTCCCTGCGGTATCTCGTGACATTCGACTTGGCTACAGTACTACACTGGCTCTCCTGGAGGTCCGCCTCTGGGTCTGTCACTAGCGGGCCCGACCATACTGTTTGGTCGCAAGCTGCACAGCATGCCCCTCTGGGGACCAATGCAGCTCAGGGCATACAACACCGCTCTACCAAAAAAAATCTATCCTTACGCTGCACCGTGATGACGACGACACTTGCGTTAACTGTACATGGCTCTCATAGATAAAAGAGTGTTTGTATATAGCCACCTTAAAGGAAACCTATGTAAAAATATCACAATTTCATCTGGCATACGCATTGATGTTGAACCGACAGCGACGACCGACAGATGGACGGCGCCATCGCGACATTGAAGCCAACGTGACTGGGGTCGATACGATAGGAAGACGGTATGTAACATTTGTTTCTGATCATCGTAGAAAGCCCAAAGTCTGATTCTCGCGCAGATGCGGCGACGAATGCAGGTTCATGCAGAAGAGGAGCTGCATTCGCATACGATGACGCCAACACGACGTCGATGCTCGTCTCGGATCCTCGCCCCGCGGTCGCTTCCATGTACGATCCTCGAGGGGCGCAGGCGTCGGAAGAGACAAGCTTTTCATTTCGTCATGGTTGCCACCGCTCCCGCCCACCGACGTCCCTCCTATAAATCCACCTCGTGCCTCCACCACTCCCTCGCCCCGCATCCGACTCCTTTCCCCAACCCTCGAACCAATAGACGACCTCGACATTTTCCCCCGATATGCCTCCCAAACGCAACAACAACGGCGAGACCAAAGCGAACAGCTCCCAAAAGTCATCCCGTAAGATCCTGGTTACCGCCGGAGAGGGTCAAACCGGGCGCCTCATCATCGAGCTGCTGACGACGGACGAGGAGTACAACACCAAGTACGCCGAACTCACCGCGCTTGTCTTTTCGGAGCAGGCAAAGTCTACCCTGGATGAGTTCGACACTGTGCAGACGGTCGTGTTCGATCCCAAAGATGAGGAGTCGCTTGTCAAGGCCATGTCCGAGGTCGACACCTGCCTGCTCATTCCTCCTGCGCATAAAGTTTGTGATCAGGCAGTCTATACTCCGTATGCTCTCAGCTGAGACTTGATCGTTGCAGGACAAGGCCAAGATCACCCGGACGCTCCTCCAAGCCGCCAAGAAAGCCAAAACAGTCCAAAACCTCGTCCTCCTCTCGAGCGCCGGCGCCGACTACGCAGAACGCGACACGCAGCCGCGCCTGCGTGAGTTCATCGACCTCGAGGCGCTCGCCATGCAGCCAAAGGGGAACCCGTCCACCGGCGACACCGGCCACTCGCCATGCGTCATCCGCGCCGGGTTCTACGCAGAGAACTTGCTGCTGTACTCGAAGCAGGCGCAGGGCGAGGGCAAGCTACCCCTCCCCATCGGCGAGAACCACAAGTTTGCGCCGGTCGCACTGGGCGACGTCGCGCAGATCGTGGCGTACGTCGTCACCTCGGAAGGCCCGCATGGGCTCGCGGACCATGTCCGCAGCCAAGTCATCGTCGCTACCGGTACGCTCCACGCGTCTATCTTGGGTTAACCGGTACTGACAGCATCATAGGACCTCAGCTCGTTGCTGGCCCCGAGCTCGCCGTCGCTGCATCGCAGGCGTTGGGCACGAAGATGGAGTTCGAGAGCATCGACGAGTGAGCCGCATCCCGTGCTGCCTCCACTCGAATCTCGAGTTCATCCGTCTTTCTATAGGGCGATGGCGAAGAAGATCCTGAGTTCAGAGCAGGGTGAAGAAGTCGACGAAGGTATGCATCGCTTCCGCGTACGCGTGCGTACGGATAAACAACTGACACTGGGACGACGTGCACAGCCGAACGCGAGTATCTGCTCGAGTACTACTCGCTCGTCCGCGAGGGCAAGACCAATTACACCGCCACGACCGCGATGCTCGCGTTCTTCGGCCACCGCGGCCAGGAGCCCACCGAGTTCTTCCAGACCTACTCGGTACGTCTTCCTCCCTACTTGCCCATCTCTGTAATCCGAACTCATCGTTCATCTCATCTCTATCATCCGATCTCACCGTCACCATCCTACGAATGCATCGCCCATCTCCTCCGCAACCCCCTACCTGACCGCCCATCACATCTTCGTTCCTCGCCCGACTCCACATCCCACCGACGCACGACCGGCGGCACCGTCATCAGGCGGAGTTCAAGCCGAAAAAGCGACGCACGACCAAGAACGCGGGTTCAGAGGGCGCACAGCCGAAGACCGCCACGCGCTCCTCAGGGCGCGGCAAGGCGACGAAGGGCGGGGACGACGACGTCGACGTCGAGATGGACGCGGGCGATGCGGGTGCGACGGTCGAGAAGGGCCGTCGCACCGTCACGAAGGGTTTGTGAGGCGTCCCGCGCGCGCAGACGAGTCACGTGGATGGAGATCGCCTCCTGTAGTGTATTCTTGTGTATTACTATCAGTATCGTGTTGTCGTGTTGCTCTGATCGCGTCGTTGTCAGACTCATCGTGCGTCCGACTCGGAGACGGTCGTTGCGATAGTTGTTAGTCCTCGTGGCTTGCGGTCGTCGAGGCGAGGTCGGGTGCGTATTCCCCTCTGCGACGGCGTCTCATAGATTCGTAGTAACCGAGTCCTGCTGTCGCCGCATACTCGGCCATGAGCTTCAATCTCCATCCCTAGTTTGCGCGGCCTCCGTCCCGTCGCGCGGGTCTGCGCATTCTAGGAGATGGGTAACCCAAGGGCGTGTACTATCCTTGCCTGGTGACCCACGCGCCTATGGAGGAAGTGGGGGAGGCAGCAGAGGAGGGGACCGATCCAAATGCCTAGGTCATGGCCCATACACCCACCTAATCCATCTCATCTTCTCTTCAAGTTGGTCATTTTTTAAGCCTCAAATGAGACTTCGTTTAGATTGACACTCACTTCTTGGCTGCAGATCTACACAATATCTTGGACCCAGTGCTCACTCTCTTGGTCGCCTTGGTATAAAGTGCTTGCGCTGCCCTTAAAGTATGTATACTTCAATAGACGAGGAAATCACTAATAAAAACCTACCAAGTGTGCATATGGTAATGATCGCGAGACGAGGGCGCAACCTGCTTCGAGTGTTCCGTGGCAAGTTGTACAGGACCCTTATGAGTGCTCATTCAGATGGCAGCCTGTCAATCAGGATTCAGCTGTCCTTTCAGCAACGTGTGACTCTCCAACTTGCTAGTAAGATTCTCGGGCCTGAGGAAATGCATTTTACAGAGCAACAATCCCAGTCATGCAAAGGAGAGAGGCTTCAGAGACCGAGCGAAACATCCTGAGAATCCACGGCCCACTGCCCAGAGGTAAGTAGACAAACATGCAGCGCAGCGTACAGGCCACCGGTCGACATTAGGGACCCGAGACCACAGAGAAATGTTATGCAGGACCTTGCGCGGCCGCTTTGGCGGTGGTCAACCCAGCTTCAATAAGAGTTTGTGCGTCAGGAGATGGGGCAACCCGCGAACCGAAGGGGTCCGGGGCCAGGATAGGCGCGCCGACGCGGAATCTGAATCCGAACCGGCGGGTGCTCAAAGAGTTCGCGGTTCATGATCAGAACAGAACGTCTTCGTGGCGTTGACAGCAAGGATGCCGCAAAGACCGACAGCGCCGGAGGTGAGCAGATCGAGCGTACGGGCATCCACGCGGCCTCCAGGTCGTCCGATGGTAGCAAGACGAGTGCCCAAGTGCGCCAGAGAGACAGCAGCGACCGAGGGGGAGGGCGAGGATGGGCAGAGAGCTGAGCAGAGCCGTGCAGGATGCGCGACACGCGGGCACAAGGCGGGCACACGGAGCGGCAAGCGAGGGCTAAAGCGCATCCAAATTGAACGTAAGAAGCGCGACGTACCGTCATTGTCGCGGGTCGCGACAGGATTCGTCTGTTGGAACATTTCCGCGCCCAGGCGCGGCGGGGACAGACCGGCGGTAGAAAGCGCGACAGGTGCTTGGGGTGGTCAGAAGACCGCGTGGTGGGCTGTCACGTTATTTGAGACGGCGTGGGCTGCCCTGGAAGATGATGAGAAATGAACAAAAATATGCAAACCGTGAATGAGACCGTCGACGAGCGGGCTGCAAGAAGGAGGTGCGTCGCGCGGTGGGCGGAGGGCGGGCGATGGAAGTGACGCAGAGCCATCATCAGGTGAACAAACCTCACGAGCCGACGCAGCCGGTCCATCTTGTGCTCTTCTCGGACCGCTCGGCGTCACATTGAGCTTGTAGTTGCGGGAATGAAGGTGTTCTTGCAGACGAAGAAGAAAGAATGGCAGCGGCGCGAGCAGAGGAGGGGACTTGGAGGACGTCGACGGAAGAGGACGAGACGCGGTACGTCACTGATCACCTGAGCGTGATTGACTGTAGACGCCCACAGGAAGGAATGCTTGTCTTCTCTGATCTCTTCCTCTCCTCCGCCTGCCCTCAGCGCGCTCTCCGGGCTTTCTCTGCGTTCCATGACCACGCGACGCTCACGGCAGGGTCGGCCAACGGTTGCGATCAGTGCGAGGTCGGTTGCATGCATATTCTAGTCAGGCTGCCGTTGAATTCGCTTCTTTGCTCCCGGCTCGCGAACCATGCCAATGTCCGTCCTCGTATAAAATACACCTCGACTCTTCCCTACACCCGAGCTTCCTCCGGGCCCTCTGAGCTTGAGTTTTCCTTACCAGTGTGCTCGCCGTCAACGCCACGATGGTCACCCTCAGCCCTGGGCTCTCTGCCTTGTGCGCGCTCCTCCTAGCCGTCTGCACCAATGGCCAATCCTCCTCCCTGATCTCTGCTGCTTCGTCCTCAGCGTTGGCCTCGGTGTCCGTCTCGTCGGCTGTCACTGCATTGAGCACCGCGAGCGAGGTCATCTCGAGCAGCGTCCGTGCATCCTCTGCTGCGACGTCCGAGTCCGCAAGCGCGAGCATCTCCTCAATCTCGTCGGCCGCCTCGGCGTCCTTCTCATCGGCGACAGGCGTTTCGTCAGCCGTGTCTGGCTCTTCAGCAGCGTCTTCTTCGATTGCAGCATCTGCCTCGTCGACTGACGTCGCGTCCTTCTCCACGCTTTCATCCGCGGCGAGCGTGTCGACTGGTCCTCCTCTTGAATCAAGTGAGTCCATTCGCACGTGCCATACCTATCTTCCAGCAACTCCATCTTGCGCGCTGTCATATGGCCCTAATCTGCGACCATGAATTATATACACGTTGAACGGACGTCTGCGGACGTTTGCGCTCATCAGTTGGATGCGATCGAGGTCTTGACAGGCGCTATGACAGAATGTGTTAGCGCCTGACACTGACCGGTTGTGGCGTTGTCGCACCGTGCAGTGTCTGTTTCGTTTTGTGTGACTCTCGCCTGTGTCGTTTACACCACCAACGCATATGACTGACAGATCTTTCCGTCTGCAGCGCAAATCACCATTCCCATCTCTTCGTACGGCTTCACGCCCTTCCCAGTACCATCCGAATCCCCCATCCCGGGTGTCTTCCCCTCCACCTCGCCCAAGTCCCCTCCACCCCCGGGCTCAAGCCTCATCCCCGACTTCGGTCCCGCCTGGGCGCGTGCTCATGCCCGCGCAAAGAAGCAAATCTCCGGCTGGTCGCTCGACCAGAAGGTCAGCGTCGCCACAGGCGTCGGCTGGATGGGCGGCCGCTGCGTAGGCAACATCGCGCCTGTCGCGGACTGGCCGGGGCTCTGTCTCGAGGACTCGCCCCTCGGCGTGCGCTTCACGGACTTTGTGACCGCGTTCCCTGCCGGCATCACGACGGCGTCGACGTGGCGGCGCGACCTGTTCCGCGCTCGCGGACTCGCGATGGGCCAGGAGTTCAAAGACAAGGGCGTGAACGTCGCGCTCGGCCCCATGATGAACATGGGCCGCATCGCGCAGGGCGGAAGGAACTGGGAGGGCTTTGGCGCTGATCCCTTTTTGACGGGTGAGGCCGCGTACGAGACCGTTCTCGGGCTCCAGAATGGCGGCGTGCAAGCGTGCGCGAAGCATTTCATCAACAAGTAGGTGTCGCCGCCTCCACCGAATCCTGCGCATATTCTCATCAATCTGGGTGTATAGCGAGCAGGAGCACTTCCGCACCCAGGAGTCCTCAAACGTCGACGACCGCACCGAGCACGAGATCTACCTCCACCCCTTCATGCGCTCCGTCCAGGCCGGCGTCGCTTCCGTCATGTGCAGCTACAGTGCGTGTTTTCTTGTAGTTTCTTAGTTAGTGGGGTTGGACACTCATGCGTGCCTACAGACTTGGTCAACGGCACTTTCGCGTGCGAGAGCGACCGGACGCTGAACCAGCTTCTCAAGGATGAGATCGGCTTCCAAGGATATGTCCAGTCAGACTGGAGCGCGCACCACTCGACGCTCGCTGCCGTCGCCGGCCTTGACGTGAGCCCATGCCATCTCACACTTGTATTTTGTACTCATATTCGGGTAGATGTCCATGCCCGGAGATATCACATTCGGCTCGCACACTTCCTACTACGGCGCGAACTTGACGGCGTACGTCGAGAACGGGACAATCGCGGAGAGCCGCGTGGATGACATGGCCGAGCGCATCATCGCCGCGTACTACCTCCTCGAGCAAGACCAAAACTACCCGGAAGTGAGCTTCAACGCGTTCGACATGACCGACCCCGCGACGAACGCGCACGTCGACGTGCAAGCGGACCACTACAAGGTTGTGCGCGAGATCGGCAGCGCGGGCACCGTGCTGCTCAAGAACGTCGGCGCCGCGCTCCCGCTCAAGAAGCCGCGCAGCATCGCCGTGATCGGGAACGACTCCGGGCCGTCGACACGCGGGCCGAACGGATACTCTGACCGCGGCGGCGACGACGGCACGCTCGCGATGGGCTGGGGCTCGGGAACGGCGCAGTTCCCGTACCTCATCACGCCGCTCGAAGCGATCCAGGCGCGTGCGCAGCAGGACGCGCCCGGCACGCAGGTCTCGTGGTGGCTCTCAAACTGGGACACCGCGGGGGCGGCGGCGACCGCGCTGCAGCAGGACGTCGCGATCGTGTTCGTGAACGCGGACTCGGGCGAGGACTACATCACCGTGGACGGGAACGAGGGCGACAGGAAGAACCTGACGCTGTGGATCAACGCGAACCCGCTCATCGAGGCCGTCGCGAGCGCGAACCCGAACACCGTCGTCGTCGTGCACTCCGTCGGCCCTGCGATCATCGAGCCGTGGATCGAGAACCCGAACGTGACGGCGGTGCTCTGGGCGAGCTTGCCCGGGCAGGAGTCCGGCAACGCGATCGTCGACGTGCTCTGGGGCGACGTGAACCCCTCTGGCCGTCTGCCCTACACGATCGCGAAGAGCCCTGCGGACTACGGCGCGCAGCTCATCACGGGCGGCACCGGCAACGAGATCCTCCGCATCGACTACACCGAAGGGTTGAACATCGATTACCGTCACTTCGATGCTGTGAGTGTCCCTTCTCATCTCTATTATCTGAACAGCTCCTGATGCATCTACCCACGCAGAACAACATCGAGCCGCGCTTCGAATTCGGCTTCGGTCTTTCCTACACGACGTTCTCCTACTCCGGCTTGCACGTCTCCGCCAT
>CCBP010000392.1:28574-52474 GCA_000765035.1 Trametes cinnabarina
GGAGATCGCGCAGCTGTACGTGCACTTCCCCGCGGGCGCGGGCGAGCCTCCGAGCGTGCTGCGCGGGTTCCAGGACGTGCAGGGCGTGCAGCCCTGGCAGAGCAAAACCGTCACGATCACGCTCTCGCGGTACGATCTGAGCGTTTGGGACGCGGTGGCGCAGGGGTGGAGAAAGCCCGCGGGGAAGATCACGTTCTCGGTCGGCACGAGCAGCCGGGACTTCCGCCTTAAAGGCACCATCCCCGCTTGACCTCCTTGTCGCTAGTGGCATGTGCGGTGCTGCTTCAGGATGGAAGAATGGATGGTGGCGTGAGCGGCGAGCGGTGAGCGGCAGAGCGAAGGGATGAGGGTGGGTCGCGATGTGGCTACTAACTGTTGCAATATACCCTTCATGCGCTGCTCCACATATCCTTCAGGTCAATACCCCTACTCAGTTGGCCACCCTCCCTGATGTCGAGTACAGCTATGCAATCTGCATGTGTAAGACCGAGCTATGGGAATGGCATCTTGCATACTTGTGCTGACCATATGTCCCAACGATGTACCTGAATAAAAGTGTCAGCTAAAAGTCTGAACGACTGGGCAACACCGTCGTTTACTTTCCAAGAAATTACAAGCCGTGTGTCCAGGACTGCCTCAGGATATGGAGAGACAAAAGATTCGCCGCAGCACGTATACACTGAGCGGGAGTCGAACCCGCGCCGCTTGCTATCACACCCGTCGACAACGATGGAAGGCAAGCATGATACCGTTTCACCATCAGTGTACTTCCCATATAAGTTTCTTCCCGTTATCCAGTAAGTGTGAAAGGTTAACTTCTCCATCACGTTCGACGGCCATCAGAAGCAACCTACTATTAGTATGTTAGCGTTCGTCCATTCCACCCCTCAGTAGAGCGCTTCGGTACGCTGCGTTGCCTAAGGGAGACCATAAGCAAGTTTCACCATGCGTACGTCAAGGCGATGGATCAAACGCTCATAGTACGGATGACTTAAGAAGCAACGCAGAGCATGAGAATGATACAGGCACAGTATCTTGTGAGAGTATGCTAACTCCCCCTCTATCTGCAAACGCGGTCGATGCCGCCAAATCCCAGGTACTTATCCAGTCGTTGACTGAAGGTCCCTCCACTGAGTTCTACGGGGCAACAGGGTGAAGAGACGAGACTTGGCTGTCGCTGGCACAGGAGGCCGTCAGAATACTGCCACAAGATACGTCACAAAACACTTGTTCCGAGCATGGACACAAGCTAGAGACTCGTCGGCCTGACACTTGTGAAGCAGCGGTTAAGCCTCAGTAGGGACCTCATCGAACGCAGCGGCGTTCATGCTGGCAATCAGCTTGCGCGCGTGTTCGTTCCGAGACCGAAAGGCACATGTGAAAGCCTTTGGGTGGCTATGTCATGCGTGTCCGTACTATCAGCTGTGCTCGAACCGGCGTAGAGCAGACGCCATTTCTCACCTCACAAAGCCCGAGATGAAGGCTGCCTCCGGAACGATGTCCCGGCCCTTGTCGTCCTTGGCGTAAGTAATATCCATAGTCGCGATGATGTTGGATGCCGCGAGCCACAGGCTGCCCTCCGCGAATGCCTGCCCTGGACAAATCCTGGCCGATGCGTTTGTGAATATAGAGTGCGCAAGCGTAAGAAGTGCCCCGCCTTACCGCCTTCCAAACCCGAAGACAATGTTCCGAGGGTCCGTCCTCTGTGCGTCGTCCTGCGACATGTTCAGGAATCGCTCGGGAAGGAACTTCTCTGGCTCAGGATATACGTTAGGATCTTGTGTCATCCACCTGGCGAGAGTAAAAGTGAGTCCGAGAAGTAGTAACGATCAGGCGTTGGACCCACCAGATATTTGGGATCATCATAGCGCCCTCTGGGATGCGATACCCTCGGTAGATGTCGTCTGACTGAGCCCTGTGTGGCACTCCTGTCGTGACAAACGCGCGTAAATCCGCAGTACGAGCAAGGACCGATACAGATACGCACCAAGAGGTACTGGTGCATTCCACCTATCACGTATGCATGAGTGACGCAGCAGTCGAACGGCAACAACGCAACGTACCTGAATACCTCCTTGAGGACAGCATCCAGATACGGAAGATTGTCCGCATCGTCCCAGTCAGGCAGACGGTCGGGACCGACAACTTGGTCAATCTCCGACTGCGCCCTCTTGTAGACTTCCGGGTGCAGAAGCATCGCCAAGACGAAGCTCTTCAGTGCCGTAACGGTCTACATCAGAAGATGAGTACACTGATTCAGGGTCGGATGCTTCCCTATCCTACCGTGTCCGTTCCCGCTTCGCCGCGTGTCAGTGAGTGATTATGAGGCTATGGATAGGGAGCGACGTACCTGCATAGATGACCCCTGCGGCTCCCTTGATATCCTCCTCGTGATCCTCAGTCAAGCCTCCAGCGGCATTAGCTTCCTCGAGCAAGTTTGCAGTGAATGAGGGCGCCGCAGTACCCATAAGCTATTGCCGAACGTTAATAATGCACCAAGCACTCTGTAGGAACCTCACCAGAGCGCGCTTAACCATCTCGAACGGTGTGTCCAACGTCTGGCGGATGAGGCCTCGTACGTAGTAGGCGCGATGCTTGAACCCAGATCCGGGCGCCCATAACGGAATACCCTTTACTGAGCGTGTCTGATCAGCGCCCCTGCTGCTGAGAACGTGATGCGAAGGAGACATACAGATGGGAAAGAAGTCGACCAGCATCGAGCCTGGGCTGCCGGCTTTTACAGTCTCGACCGTCGTGCGCTCGGCGAGCTCGATGTACTTGTCTTCGAGCGATGTTACGCGGTGACCGTATGCAATCTCCATGATAGTCGCGGCCGCCCATCTGCGTGTTCATCATGTATCAGGCGGCTGGCCCTTATGTTATGCGCGATAGATTACGTACCGCTTTATGTGGTCCATGAAGAGCTCCGGGGTGTCGCACAGTCCAGAAAGGAGAGTATACGTCTCGCGGCGTTGGATCGGACGGTACGTTGCCAGCATCGGCTTGGATACGAATGCGTCTTGAAGCCACTTGCGGTGCTTCCTAAAGCGGTCACCATACGGGAGGTTGTTGAGGACGCTGTCCCAGCCCATACTATCAAAAGCTCGTTTGAAAAAGTCCCGCGTTAGCGCTATGCGACGCTCACATCTCGGACAGCAGTATGAATCGCGGCCTGTCAGAATACTTCGCGCTACGCTTCTCGAGGAGATCGACTGCAGCTTCTCGGGAACTCAGCACAACCACAGGAGTGCGGAAGAAGCGAGCGAAGACGACGTCGCCTACACCAGATGTCAGCAAATGCTGAGTTGTTTGCAGTTCAACACAGACCGTATGTCCTGGCCCACTCCGCGAGCTTCCTTTGCTGATACTCTACTGGAAGCAGATGAGCATTACCCAAAACCGGGAGCGCCGGCGGGCCAGGTGGATAGCGGCGCATGTCCTGTCTACCGTTACGCGCATATACTGCGCGCAAAAAGATGATAGCGAGGACGAACGCCGATACAAGCGAAACGCTGGCGGAAAGCATGGAGAGGAAGGCCATAGCACAAGTGAAATGAGCTGCCTTGGAACGGAGAGGGTTGGAGACGTACGAGCGCGGTCTACTTATAGGCTATCAGTGAATACGTATCTTCAAGCTGAGTCCAGACGGGATTACGGTTTATATGAGCGGCAAGTTCGGAGAAAGTTGCAATCTGACTTGCCAGGTCTTGAAGTCCGCCTACTGCATGCCTGAGCGTCTGCATGGGCGCTGGATGGCTTGAATGGACGGGAAGACCCGACAGTAGCGGGAGAACCGAGCCTTCCTCCCTGGTCGCCTTGTAAGAATCAGACTGGGCGCTGAGTCTAGAAACTACCTCTCCAAAATATATCTGGGCGAAGTTGATAAAGGCAGAGAGGATACCGTAGAGATACCATCGTTTAAAGCGCCGTTTCAAGAAGTAATGCGCATCATGTGAAGTATTTGAGTGTGACGCCATCTGCCACCGAGGTCGGCGTTGAAACACCACTTACTCGAAGCTGAACAACGCCGGTGTTCTGGCTGACAGGGGACCAATAGCCGCTATCTGTGAAATCAAATTCATTCACGGAGCTCGTCAAGCACGAAATCTGCGTACCATCTCTGCGTTCCATGGCCGGGTGTACATTGATGCAGAGGCATGCCAATGCGCCCTGAACGAAGAAAGCGGCAAGCGAAGATAGACGGCCTCAGCCGCTCTAAGCCGTATGCCTGCATAGCCCTGGGGCGGTGATGCGTGCTACCCTCGAGTCAGTGGCTTCGTGAGAGATATGCAATTTATATGTCGATATGTTGACGTGTCTCGCAGGTCGCATAGTAGAGTGATAGACCCATGGAAGAACGCAGTCAGGAAATGAACAAGCGCAAGTGACGTAGATCTTCAAGGTAGAGAAGACTGCGGCAGACTTGCTGTGTGGGGGATCTGTACGGAACAGGATGATCCTAGGGAGTACAGATGCATGGCATTTGGTTCCACTGTGCCATGGCCCTTGCATATGAGCATGTTGTCGTGGGGTAAGACCAGCCATTGCTGGCGAGCATTGGTGACCAGTTCATCCAGCTCGTAACTCGTGAGAGCGTAGTGTAGGCATTTCTCCAGTTTCAGTGCCAGCGCAATAATACTGCGTATCTTGATATCTCTCCTTCGATCCGATTCATAAACGGCAAGATTGGGACCAAAATCGCTGATGCCGATACACCACACGAATAAGGAAGGCTCAGCCTCGGGCGAACATAACGACCGTGCTCACATATAAGCCTAGACAGCTATTGCCACAATGCTGTCATTCTGGAGTTACCACTCGTAGTATGCCCAAGAGAGGTTCAGGAGAGGCAATGCGAGAGTGGTTGTAGTGGAACACAGTTGAGCGCTGGAATTGTAGGTCCAACAACGGTCGGCATTTGCCGGCTGTATGCTCGAGTTTGGGCAGCTGCGCTTGCAGAGGATCCTTTGATCTCTCTCTCTCTCTCCAACTACAAACGTATACGAGCGTATGCAGTTGACCAAAATCGGTATGCGCGCAAATGCAACGTTGATTTGGCCACTGTGTACTTTTATAACTCGCCGGGACTTCGGACGACCTACAGCGCTCTCCAATCTCTACGGTAGGCGCAGCAAACCAGTGCAGGAACGGCCTCTTGCGCGAGCAAATCCTCATGATGGGCATTATATTCTACGCACGGAAGTGTAAGAACTAGGTAGGCGTACTCGATCGATGCGGCCATTAATGATATCCGCCCGCGTCGCTCTGCGTCTAGCTTCACCGTGGCGAGCCAGACCCGATGCCAGTAAGCATGGACGGGCCTGTGTCGCTGACAGATGTCATGAGCTGACGTCGCACCGCCCATTCTCGATTTCCTGCCACCTCGGAGTGCCGAACGCCACGTCCGTAAACTTGCTCCACGTCGACCGCACGATTGAGCGTCTTGCTCGGTGCCACCGGATCGATAGGCTCGGAGGCTGCCGCCGCCGGGGAAGGCGGGTCTGTCGACAATGGCTCCATTGAACAAGGGCAGTTCAGTGTGTACTGGCATTGATCACATATCAAAGGTGTCCCTCGGAGCCTATAAGTTGCGAGTATTTCGCCACGTTTGTTCTCATCCATCCACAAGACCGACAACCCAAAGAACTCTCAGCGAATATGATACATACGAGTACAGACAACAGTACAACATATGATGCGTATGCGGTATGTCGGGTGCCTCTTTACGTAGATGCATACCTGACTTGCGCTGTCTACAGGTAGACTCCATGCGACAGTTGCTGAGGTCGTACATCGCCGCCCTCTACATCGAGACAGTGCTCTTTGGAGCATTTACCGTCACGTATGCTATGGGAATCTGGTCTCTTATGCGGATAGACTGTCCCGGAAAGCCGTCTATGAGAGATCGGGCGATCGCAATCATAAGCACGGCGATGTGGGTCCTGGCACTGGCGGTAAGCAGTTGCGTGACACTGCCCACTGGCATGACTCCTATCACTTAACACCAGTATACATTTTCAGCATATCATGCTTACGCTGCAGATGGCTTCAAACGGGTTCGTAGACCATGCAGGAAGCCTCTCGTCGGTGTACGATTCTCTCAGTCTCCAAGCCTTATGGTACGACTCTGCGCTAGGTAGCGCTCGGTTCGCAATCTACGTCACGCAAACATTGATTGGGGATGCCTTCATGGTAAGTCGCTGCTCTTCTGCGGTCTGCAGAATCATTATTACTACACATCGCTGTTCCCAGATCTTCCGCGTCTTCATTGTCTGGAGTGGGAGCACCAAAGTCATTGCTTTGCCTGCGCTTCTCGTAGTAATTGATGCAGGTGAGCACCCGAAATGTGCATCTTACAGTCCCCAAGTCTCACTCTGCTGTTTTATCTCAAAGTTGCAGGATACACGAGTGTTTGGATCGGTTTCGCTACATTCATGCCCCTCGTCTTCTTCTTCTTTTCATTTACCACTAACGTCCTCTGCTCTAGTGCGTCGCCCTTTTTTGTCCTGGTGATACTTCCTCGCTCACTGCCGTGTTGTTACGGTATAGGCCTCATCATGTGGCGCACATTACGCTCAGCATACGGATCAGCGGCGCCCAAACTCATGTCGCGACGCTTCACGCTCAAGCACCGCAAGGTCGTGGAAGCGATTCTTCAGTCTGCCGCCATATACTCCGCAGCTTCCGTAGTGCTCGTCATCACGTACTTCATCAGTTCGAGCGTGGCTTACAGCGCTTGTCTGGGAACCTTCCCTTCGCTCATCGTGAGTGGATCCGTCACGATGACGGGCCGGGTTCCAGTGACGTGCGGGCTCCTAGGGACTGGTCTTCTCGTTCATCGTACTGCGCCTCGCGAAACGATCGCGCGAAAATGCGGCGCCTGTCGTTCAAGGTCAATATCTTCACGACGCTCCGACGACTTTGCCTGTCACGAGGGAGGCGCCTCGAACTCCGACATCTCCCACTTTCTCCATTGCCTTCCCTTCGCTCGCTCGGGAAGTGCATAGTGACTCGGGCGACCTGGAATCAACAGCTGGTCCGCCGGAAATGGCGCGCGCTGCTGACAAGCCGCACATAGCTATCGTCACCGGGACGTTCGCATAGTTCTCCATAGGTGTTGGGTGGACCCACGATACACAATATATCACGTGTAACTCCAGAGTAGTATACCGCTCCTTGCGATCAAGTCATCGGCGGACTCACATTCGAGCATTGTATGCCAGGATATCTTTCGGAACTATGATTACACGCTACCTGGGCCATTGCGTCTCTGTGGCATGCACAGCCCGTCTCGGCGATGCTAGGGTTATCCTAGGCCTTGGCTTCATGGGATTGCCAGAGTGGTCAGCGCTTCGAGCGGGTGTCGAATGCAATCCACGGCCTCTGCTCTTGTCACGGCTCGCCAAACGCCATCAGCCCGTCATCCAGTTCACAGAACGCTGCATCCGATGGCGCACGTACGGGGTTCATCACAGGGATCTCAGCGCGCCGGTGTTGCCGTCGTCTTCTCTTTTCCCACTGCCACCCACAATGGACCACGTTCATGCACTCGTGAGCAAGCTCGTCGTCTTCTCCTGCGCAATGTACTGTACCGTGCACGCTTCTCCCTGCTTCTCTACGTGGATTCTCTCATTCCAGAGGACGCTCCGATTTGGCTTTGTCTCATGCCTGATAACCTCCGGCGGGTAGGCTCGGTCCCGCAGACCTGTGCAAAATGCACGCCCAACTCGTGTCGCAGTCGGTGATGAGCCCCAGAAATCCTAGGTGACCTACTACCTAGTTCGTACTTCTCCCATCCAAGCCGCCCCTTCCCCGGCTCAGAAGACCTCGTCAAGACACGATTCAGAATCGCCATCCACGCTCGTGCTTTATAATGGTGAGAGACATCCACTCGTCCGACGTTATGGGACGTAGCCTGTTTGAAGTTCAAATACTGATGCATCCGCATCGCGTTGCCGACATATTCACGGCTTAGCGGATCAGTCTCAGATTATGTCCCGACTTGCTCGGAGGGGCCAACAACTGCAAGTCAGTGTTTAGCGTTCAATTTATTTCTCTTCAATGAGGGTCGCGGCTCCTGTATGTCATATCTGTACCACCATCACAATGCCGCCTTGTGATGTCTAGTCATCTGTTGCAGGGTGGTTGAGCGCTCAGCGCGTGCTAGGCCACGGCCCATGGCGGAAAGTGCAGCCCGACGGACCTGTGGCGTCCCACGGGAACATTCATATGTATGGGTTCGGTAGTCCGTGTGTTCCCCGACTCTCGACTGACTATGTTTCAGCCTACGAGGCATTGAATGCACTGTCACGCATACTTCAAACCGCGTTCGGCAAGGTTTCGTACGAAGTCAAATCGGACTTCGTCGATGCGAGATGCATATCAGGGTTCTATGCGTGCGTACTCGTGCCGGGGATGGCGGTCGTTATATTCATATTGATGGACGATAGGGAGCTCGGCAGGCCCGAAAATCCGCGTATCGACCAATAGTGAGCACCGCCTCCGCGCCTCGCGCGTCGCCCAGAGTTCTCCGCCACCCGTATGTGGTGAAGCGTGCCCTTCGCCTCATCGCATGGTACAACCCCGAAGAGCTGCATCAATGCCTGTGAAGAGTGGGTGGGGCAAGTGTGCGCGTTTAGGCAGGATGTGCGATGAAAGACCCTGGTCTTGCCCGGTCAAATACCCTGTCTGCGAGAGGAAGGCGCTCTTCTTCCCGGATTCCTTTCTGCTCCGCTCCCTCTGCGGATTTGACATCGTCCACCGAGTCAAGAGCAGCTTCGATGACAGCCATGGTCGACATCTTCAGCAGGGCAGCGACGGGATCAGAGGTGCATCTGGCATGTTTCGTCTCTTCGCTCACTTTGCTAACCGCCGACTTTATTTTGATTCGCGTCGATATCTTGACAGCTTGCGTCTGCGCGATCGACCGTCATCTCCTGCGTACTAGCGCTGTTCATTGAGTCGGTCCTCTTCGGTGTCTTTACTGTCGCATACGGCGTCAGCACATGGATCCTCTTGTACAAACGGTCCCCTCAAGGGCTCTTTTCTCGTGACATGATTCTCTTCATTTCGACCACTTTGATGTTTCTATTAGCCACGACAGTACGCCCTCCTTGCGCGAAGTCCGTGAATTGCTAAAATGACGTCTAACATCAGCATCTCGCTTTCGATGTATACATAGCAATCTCCAGCTTCCTCTCCAGCGGAAGCAACCTCACCGCAATGTCAACCGTCTACGAGTCGCTCAACGATTGGCCCACAAACCCCATAGGCGCAGCTAAGTTCGCATTCTACGTTACGCAAACCTTAATTGGTGACGGCTTCATGGTACGGCAGGTCGAGATCGCACTTTTGCCTTGCTTTGCCGCTCACAACTTCTCAGATTTACCGTGCCTACATCGTGTGGGACCGCATGTGGATCGTGCCTCTCGTACCCTCTGTCCTCCTCCTCGTCGAACTCGGTAAGATAGTTTCGTCTGCGATGGGACTCGGACAGCCCGATTCTGACCTAAATCGACTTACAGTGTTGGGTTATGTCACCGCCGGCATGAGGTCGCTGAACGCGACCCCTGCCCAAGCCAAAGCCTGCGTTGACATCTGGTGTATCCTCTCGGTTGTGCTGAACGTCCTCTGCAGCGGTAAGCTCATGTTGAACGCGCGCACCATCTCAAGCTTGGTGCTTATCACTAACGTTGTTCAGGCCTGATCATGAAGCGTATTCTGTGGCCCGTTAACCGCGTACGGGCCTGCACAACTACCAAGACGAAGAGTGTTCGGCGCAGGGTGGTTGAATCTGTGATACAGTCTGCGGCGATCTACTCGGTCGCATCGATCTCGTTCGGGATCACCTCCTTCCTCAGCCCCAACATTGGCTTCCCCGTCTGCCACAGTCTCTTCCCACCCGTGATCGTCAGTCCGCTCTATCCGATCTCGTGTTCGCGCGATACTGACAAGCGATTGCGCTCTCTCCTACAGGGTCTGGTATTCCTCCTGATTGTCATCCGAATTAACCGGAATGCAAGCACTGGAGACTCGACGACCTCAGACACCATGCGGTACCTGCAGGACACGAGTTTCCAGAGCCGCCTATCCACCCGCCCTATTACCGTCTTTACCTCCGTCACATCCATCTACGATACGAGTCCTCGGCGGGCGAGCTTCGGCGAGATCATCGCCATCCCACCGCAGGCGGCTGCCTCATCTGCCGAAAAGCCCCAGGACGTGTAAGGAATGCTTCGTTGACTGCCCTCCTGAGAGTGTCGGTTCCATCTCTTGGCTTGTTCATAAAGTGTACATATGCGAGCGCGATAACGGACTAGAGGTAGTACCTTAGATCATTATCTGTCGGATTGATGGTACACTACCCTTTCATAAGTTAATCGGCGTTGGTAACCTATGATCCGACCTCTTACATTCGCTTGTGATTCGGGCATAGTTATAGGAGTACTGTTAAAGTGGCAGAAGTCGGCCATCCTATCCGGATCCTGTCACCCATGGACTCCCGTTTACCAACACTAGGCTTCGAACACCTATAGTACTTGAGTTGGGATGTTCACAGTCCAAGGGGAAGCTCTCATCAACAATTCAGTCACATTGTCAACTCCCACTTGCGCTCAAGCGCTTAACTGACCTCCTTCCGGACTACGAACACCTATAGCCCAACTCCGCTGCATCCAAAGCCTTTCTCAGTATGCACTAGGTCCCGCTGCTCGAAAGCGTTCTTTTTGACATGATGGACAACACTGCGGCAGAATACAGAGAGCTAGAATGTGCCTCGCTGACACAGCACCTAGCAACTCGAAGTCTCCGAGCAGGCCGACGCCGCATGCAAGTTTTGATCCCCCTTGGGAGATGCTGGCACTCGATATGCGGACGATCAAATGGTGTTCAGTTTCTGCTGTGGGCTCATTGCATCCGGCTGGATCCCAGACGTTGCGATGGCCGGCCTTTGATTGGTTGCGGCATCATAGCGTGACTGCGATCGATACCAAATCGACCACCATAGCTATGGAGTTTCATGTTGTCAGTATTGAACTTGTGGACAACTCGGGCCAGGTCAAAATGAATTGAATCAGAGTTCTTTGTCCGCATGCGCCACTGCGGTCTGTTGGGCGCATCCACAAACAATCAGATCCACTGCGGGTTTGTGAGCTCTTAAACCTGCACAGTAACGAATTCTGGAAATACTGCGTTTGAATTCGCCAGTTCCTTCACACATTCCCAGTGCACCATGTTGATCGTCCCCTCCTAACTGGATGTTGTTGTCAAAATGTTTCTTCGAAGGGATATCTCGGTGCGTAGGTATTGCTATTGACCTTCATGTCGTTCGCGATATGGTACTGATCGCATGGCTTCGACAGTACTAGTGTGTGGGGGGATGGCTTAACAGTTTGACAGGCTTGCGGATCGATTGAGGCGTTAGATGCGCGACAGACATATAACTCACTCTCCTCGCCTATGATAGCTCCCCACACGCCCATCCTCTCAAAGCGTGGCTTCAGTGTCGACCGCGTTTCGCTTGCGAAATACGGCTGTTCCTCTCATGGCGCTCGATGAGGTGCGTATTTAGCAAATGAGATAAGTCATAAGACGTGCTCAACGTGCTTTGGGTCTGCTAGCTTCCAGTTGTTGCTAGCCGTGCGACCCTGATCTCTGCGATTATTGCATTTTGTCTAGAGTCGTTCTTCTTTGGCGCGTTCGCCGTCACGTACGGATTCACTGTGTGGATCCTGCTCATCAACAATAGATTCCGGGATTGTACGCAGCAAGACGTAGTTCTATTTGCTGCCAGTACGGTTCTCTTTGTACTTGCTTTTGCGGTGAGCCGTTTCTTCCCGGTGGTTGTGTCAATAATGGCAAGCGCTGACGCGATTCTACTCTTCAGCACGTCTCACTTGATATGACAGTGAACGTCCAGACATTTCTATCACATGGTGGAGACCTCAAGACCCAGACCGACACCTTCAAATCCCTCAATAGCCTGAAGGACCCTATCGGCATTGTAAAGTCAGTCGTGTACATCACCCAGTCCCTGATCTGCGATAGTTTCATGGTAAGTCTACAAAACTCGCATAGTCTATGATTGATTTGACTACTGTCGAACTTAGATTTATCGTGCCTATGTCGTTTGGGACCGCTCCTGGCGAGTTATCATCCTGCCGGCGATGATACTATTCGCTGACGTCGGTCAGTGATGCGACCTAGCACCACACGGCGGATGAACGAGCACTGATTTCCGGCATCCAGTCCTAGGCTACGTAACGTCATTCCTAGGCTCCAGGACTCCCGCAGGTTGTGTGAACGCATTCTTTGTTTGGTCATTCATGACAAATATGATTGCTAGTGGTAAGCTAACCCTGCATGTGCTTCAGTCATACTGATGCAGGATAACACCTGTCCGCGGTTGTCGATAGGGCTAATCATGCGGCGCATACTCATGATAAATGGTCATCGAGACAGTCCACTACAGCGAGTGCGGCTCAAGAGCGTCCGCCGCAGGGTTGTCGAGTCTCTCATCCAGTCCGCAGCAATCTACTCTATGGGCTCGATGTCCCTTGCAGTCACAGCCTTCATCAGCCCGAACGTCGGATTCACAGCTTGCCACAGCGTGTTCTCCTCCATCATCGTGAGCACTTCTCCGCTGCATCATGAGTCTGCGCCTGCGCAAAACTCCATGGCACTGATTGTGACGGATCCGCAGGGATTGGTGTTCATTCTCATCGTGATACGTATCAGCCACAACGCGGAGTCCGCGGCGGACAGCCTGAGATACACAATGCATTCAGTGGCACAAGGAGCATCATTCATGAGTACTCAGGAAGGAATGCCGATGGGTGCAGTGCACGGGATGCCTCCCATCCCGTTGCCATTGCGGTCTCTATTTCAGCAACTTCCGAGAGGAATGGGAACGGGACCTTACTGTCCATCGGGCCCGACGAAGTGCTGCAATCCAAGTTCAATGCTGCCGAGGTGGGTGTCGCTCATATCCTCGTCTCAGTATTATGCTTCCGATGCGGTTGTCGTCATATGTTGCTGACCATCTAGAGCAGTACTCCCAGCGGTTGACATTCAGCGAGACCACCGAAAGAAGCATTTTGAATGCTCAGGTTGTATGATACGGAGGAATGCCGAGGAATTATATAGCAGAAGTCAGCATTACGAGACGTTTTAAGCATATAAAGCTGTTCTGCGTGGCTTGTACGAATAAAAGCGCGGTCCCTCCAAATTGGCTGATTAGTATTTTTGATCCTATCAGGGCAATTCGGGCATCTTCCACCAACGGTGGAATATGTATGCTACTATGTATGATTGGCTTAAGACACTATTCACCTCGTTGGGGTTTGGCATCGGTGGGTTTCTTCCCAGTACGCCCGTGGGCGCCTAACGCGTCTCGACTCTCTCACAGATCATGACAATCAGCCATAGACCAAGGTGCCACCCGACATAGCATATCCGTGCTCCCCTTCAACCATGCGCAGTCACATCGTCCTTCCGATATCCCGAACAGCTATCATCGGTGACATCACAGTCCGAGCTGGACATAAGTACGGATCGCAGAGCTGTGGAGACCGAGAATTGACCTACACGCCGACAGCTCACTAAGTCACTCATCGCTGGGAGTGAGCCATAGCGCGCGCAGATGTTCCCGCCAAGGCGCTCGGACGGACAACGAGAGCGCAAGGATCCCGATATCTAAGAAAATTGGCGATAAAATAGCACAATATGATACACACAGGGAACGCGACCATACCGCCATACCACATACCTTCACGCAAAGATACACATCCTCCAACGCTCAGAGGCCCGCCTTCGCAGCGAGACGCATGCCCTCCTGGATCGCCACGGCCTCCTCAACCCAGGGCAGCCGGAAGAACTCGGTCCGCTTGAGGTCCTCTTGGCGGATAGTCGCGCCCTCGCTCGAGCCGCTCGCGAGTACGCTCTCGAGGTCGCGCGACTGCGACTCGAGCCAGCTCTGGATGAACCCGCGCGGATCATCCGCAAACGCGCGGAGGAAGGTGCGCTTTGTGTGTGAGTTGTGCAGCGATTGGATGTGCAGCGCGATCTGGAGACGGGTGTATGCAGGTCAGTGCTAGACGGCGAGAGAAGGGATGCGCGCGGGTGGATCGCTTACCTCTTCGTCGAGCTTGGTGAGATCCCGCGCAGAGTCCTGCGCCATACTGACGACGACATGCTGCATGCGACTCTTTAGGCTCGAATCGTCGACTTTGACCTCCACGTCCCACGCGCTCGGTTTCTCCGGCGGGGGCACTGAGGGGTTGATCGTGTAATGGAGAATGATTGGGTCTGGCGGGAGGAGGAAACGGTTCACAAGCTCGGGTAGGTGTTGGAAGTATGCGGTGTCCGCGTTGAATATCTGCATTGCGGCGCATCAGCGAGGACGGAGGATGTCAACGTCTGTAAGAGGGCGTACTGGACGAAGGAGGGCGTCGGCGCGAACAATGCGTCTGTCGACCTTGTCCTGAAGGTTGTTGATCTTGATGTAGTTCCACAGGGCTTGTATTACGCCTGTTCGTGAGTCTTCCTTGATACCCAGGACGTTGGCTGAGCGAACGAGACTGTAAGCAGACGCATGTATGGGTTATGGCAAAGTCTTACCAAGGTCGGGATGCAGCTTGTATTGCTCCGGCTGCTGGTCTAGATGAATCACTATCCGGATCTTAGTGGGCGTGTCGCCTTTTCGGCGGATGGTGAAGCCATCCAATGCAGGTTGATTGGGTGCTCGCAACCACTTGGTGGCCTGTAAGTGAAATAAACAAGACGATGATGCCGCGAGCATACCTCGACAATGTTGCCCTCAGGATAGAGGTTGGGGTCGCGATCGAGCTCAACCACCATATGCTTGATAAGTGTTGAGAATTTGCGCGGTGGTACACGGTCCTTAGCGCGCTGATTCGGGATCTATGCAACAACTCAGGTGAGAAATGGCATCCACATCGCGAGAATGAGCAAACACACCTCAAGTACCCGACCGTCTATCCGTAACTGCCATGCAGGAATGTTCTCTCCTGTTTCGAGGTTTGGCTTCGCAGCATCTCCTTCCAGACCCTCGCGCTGCCATGCTTGGCCAGATACTGTGTGGCTCAGGAAGATGCGCAAAGTGCGCGTTGCCTTTTGCGTTCCTTGTCATGACGCGCTGCGCGTGCGAGACCTGATGGGGAAGACTCACAGGAATGATTCGCTGCAGTGCGTCGTGCACCTCGACGCGCTTGCGCGTCATGGTCCAGTCGAGCTTGCGCTCCATCTGGAGCAGGTCGCGGTACATGGCCGACTCCTCGGCGAACTCTGGAGACAGGAGGAGGGCATTTGGGAGGTTCCTGTCCGTGATCTTGCGCTTCCTGGAGTCGGCGTCCTGGCTGAGAGTGTGCGAAGCGTAGGAAGAGGATGAAGCGTACTTAGCGGCAGGCTTTTGGGCCTCCTGCATGGTGATACGAACGAACGCTTGGAGGACGGCGGTTACGAGACTTTATGGTCGCGGCGAGACGCTGAGCTGAAGACGCTGGTCACCGAAAGCAACGTTGTCGACACAAACCACCGCAGGCGCCCATAACAACTTGAGCAAGAAGCGCCCACACAGCCAACGTCACGTGCTACCTACCCCTTCTGCCACTCCAGAGCTCCAAGAGTCGACCTGCACTTTGCAGGTCCCAGGAGCTGTATGTGTCTCTACATGTCGGGGTTATTGTTGGAGCAACCCCGCTCTGAATCAGCGACGTCCTTGTACGTCGTTCGTAGGGTTCGTAGCAAGTGTTCGCTCAGCTCTCTTGGCAGCGGCTCACAGTCTAAGGTCCAGATTTCCCCCGTATTCCGTTGCGTGGCACCTTGACGATGTGTGATGCTCTAACGTTGTCGGTGCTCTAGGTAGCTCATCACGAATCTTCCATCAACCTTGCAGTTCGCAGTGTGCGTAACAACTTTCCTTCGATCGCACGCCCATTCTTGTTCGTCGGCTAAGCACATGCGCATGCATATCCATAGCTGCAGAAAGACAGATATGAAATATTCACTGTGCGCGCAGCTCCCCCAACCAATCGTTGTCGCATCAGCTAACAGTAGCAGGCCTCCATGACGACATGCCTCCTATGACTGCCCGCGAAGCGTGAAGGGAAGCGAGGGGTTTACTAGTACCGCTTGGCAATCTCATTAACGGAAGGCATTGGGCGCATGTGGTTTTAGTGCTTGCCGTGTCTTTTCAAGGCATCTGCAGTGGAGGCTAGGGCCAATGATCTTCTGCTGGTCGGGCGATTTCTTCCTTCTACGTGCAATGCGCCGACTCGGGCGCCGCCTGCATCAGGAGAAGTATGCTGCGGCGATGCGTATCATTAGAAGCACACTGCGTGAAGGTGAGAGTGACTCGCTCGTGCACGACACGTTGACTTTTCACTCACCAAAATGTTACCCGTGTCGGTCCCCGTTTCGTCGCGTCCTGACTACAACACGATTGACACTTCGTCGTCAGCTCTTGACGCGTGAGCAGTGCATGCAGCTCAAGTGCACCTTTCTGCATGGATTGCAAACACTTCTATCGCACGGCCCAATCTGCGGGCTTCTTTATCGTCATGAGTGATATGACTGCGCCTTCTCATGCACTCCCATCATTCGTCCCATCATCATCCATGGAATTCGTGTCAGCGTGAGATTGTGTCCAGAACTACAGTATATATGCCGAGGTTGAACATTCCATGGTGTATCCCTTGGATAGCAGTCAACACCTATATTCACCTTCCTCTACAAACTGCTCCGCAGTCATGGTTTTCCCTATGGTCACTAGTCTTGTACACTCCTCGCAATCGACGTAAGTTTCGCCACGGTAGTGCCCTGCACCAGAGGACATATACGCTGACATTACAATCAGGTATCTCGCTAGTTGCTTTCAGCTCACTGCGACAAGTAAGTCGACCCGTTTTGGTTTCGCTGCATCCGCTGACATAACTGGCTGCAGCGATCCTCACGTTCGAATGGTTACTATGCTTAACGCAAGAAGTCGACCTCATTTGGCCTCGCCTCCGATCACGGTCATCGATTTTATACTTGATCAGTCGTTATCCAGCTCTTCTCCTCTACTGGGTCGGGCTAACGCCTGTCAATTCGGTGTCCGCGAAGGTATTGTTCTACGCCAGTTCCTTCGCTGTCTATCCTTGTACTGAGCTATTGGATTGTTATTTCATGCAGAGGTAGTAGACTTTCAGCCACCCGCGTCTACAAGAGGTTCAACCCATCATTTCTTGTCAGCTGTACAGTCTTTGCGTGGATAGCTCTCATTGTACAGTGTTTGAACGTCCTCAGCCTGGCCAGTGAGTCCTTCGACAAGTATTCCGCGTATGAACTAACTTCCTCTCATTGCCAGCCTTTTCCGCCATGCGCATGCGTGTGCTCACTAGGCAGCAGATATGCATCCCCTGCGTCACGTTCACTCTGGGCCTCACGGCGCTCGGTGGGACACTTGTGAGTTCGTCTAGAGGTGAGAAGTCGTCTACCGCTGAATTTCGCCCAGGCTACAGTGTTCCAAACGCACAGCGTCAAGCTGTCGTCGCCCATACATTGCACCACTGACGCACCTGGTCCGATCTTTGTGCCGTGAGTCCTGTCCTTCAGTCTCTTATGCTTTTAAACGACGTGTTCCATACTCCTTGCCACCAGATGTGCGTAGCGACTACCCGCGTGCCGTGGTGAAACTGATGTCTGCGGCAGGGCTTCTACTGTCTAGGATCCCTCTGATGCTGTCCGACATCGTGGTCATCATTGTCACCTGGAACAGAACATTCAAAGTGGCCCGCTTGGCAAGGGACCTGGTGCAAAGGCCTACGTTAACCTACGTGATGCTGGAAAGCGGTATGTGTTACACCGCCCTGCATGCGCCACAGTCACGATCCCATACTGAATACCCTGAATCACAGGCATACTCTACTTCATGTGCGTCCACGACCAAGCTGCTTCCCGCGAACAACTTAGATGACAAGCACCCTGTCCAGCATCCTGTTCGTTGTGAATCTGCTTCAGCTGATATTGCAGCTCCTGCAGGTCACGACAACGCAGAGCGCCAGCTTCGTCAGCGCGTCCGTCCTGATCTGCCATTTCGTCCTCTCGCTACGGAGCGTCAACGAACAACAGGACGCAGACGTGTCTTTCCTGATCAGCACTCAGCATACGTATCCCATCTTCGCCTCTGTCGACGCCGACGGCAGTTTCGCGCTTGATCCTTGGCGTTCAGATTTCATCTGACGCATCCGAATCCGATTGTACCCGTGGCATTTGACTGTATTGTAAACGACCCTACAGACACCAGTGCTATAATTAGCTCCGGAAGTATCTCCAACGTTGTCCTGAACGCCAATTTCTCAACGAGGGAGTCCGCATTGCCCAAGCGGACGGTTCGGAACGAAATAAATGGCAGCATCAAGTTCATGACATCAAGCCTGTCAACGTCGTCGGACAGCCGGCCGGCCACCATTCATCCTGCAAAACAGCAAACGGTGGCATTTCAACCTCCGAGTCCCGTTGCCGCGGACTGCGCTTGACGATGACTGACGTTGACAGGAATACTGCACGCACCCCACTCGGCAGCAACATGCCTCCTCTGCTGCCTCCACGCTCAGGTCGTCGAGTGGCACAGGGACCACCCTTCTCCGCGGGCATCGCACGGTTACAGTTAGCTGGATCCCGCGGGCTTCAACCTGCCAACCAGAACCCACCTCGAGGACGCGCAATCTCCGGAGCCCGCGTTGCAGAAGTGGTGTCAGGGACGCGGGCTATCGTGGATTGGCTTCGCAGTCCGGCTCCGGGTGGGCAGCGTGTATATCCGTTTGGTCGCGCTGCTGCAAGAGCTGGACTATATATATGACCTGGGTAGTGCAAACCTGGGTCTTGGTTGAGACGAGGCTCGAAGCCCACACCGTCCAGTCATGTCGGAATACTCGTATGCCATCTCTCTGCTTGTCTTCTTGGTCGTCATGGTCGTCGTGTCAGCGCGCAGCTCTGCTGCACGAGGACAGCTGCCTCCCGGGCCTGGAGGATTGCCGCTCTTGGGCAGCGTGCACAAGATGCCGCTAAAGTACCAGGAGAGGCAGCTGTATGAGTGGAGGAAGCAGTACGGTACGCACTCATCGTCTATCTTTCTGAGCTTGTGCAGGCCTTGTTGACCGCGAAGGCACACAGGCGACGTCATATATCTCAAGTTGTTCAGGACGCCCGTAGTCGTGCTGAACACCTTGCAGGCCGCGACGGACGTGCTCACGAAGAGGAGCGCCAAGCACTCGGACCGGCCCCGGATGGTCCTGCTCGCAGAACTGTACGGCATGCCGCCTGCTCCATAATTCACGCAGTCGAGATAACAGCGTGGACGTGCAGGATGAACCAAGCGTCCTCGATCCCTGCAATGCCTTACGGCGAGCGGTTCCGCAAACACCGAAAGTGGATGCACGAGGCGGTCGGGACGAAGGAAAGGTTAAACGCGTACCGCTCCATCCAGCTCCGCGAGGTGCACAACTTGCTGAAGAACTTACTAAGCTCGCCGGAACGGTTCATTCAGCATTGTCATCTGTGAGTGAAGATGTTCCGGCGCTCGATGATGCGGCACCTTGAGGCATGCCTGGGAGTGCAGGTACGTTGCAGCGATCATGTTGGAGATCGCGTACGGGAAGCGCGTGGACTCTCTCGAGGACGAGTTAGTGGCGGTTGCAGACCGCGCGCTCGAGGGCATTAACAGAGCCGGGACTCCTGGCGCGATGATCGTCGACTTCTTCCCCTCACGTACGTAACGTGAACGAGGATTGACAGCCACAGCGGCTCGAGCTGACCGACCCATAGTCAAGATGCTGCCGACTTGGCTTCCGGGGGCGGGGTTCAAGAGGCGCGCACTCGAAGTGGGAGTGTTCGTGCAAACTTGGAAGGACACCGGCTACAACATAGTCAAGACCGCTCTGGTAAGCAACCAAAAGCCATCAATGGCAGCGGTTTATTGACCATCAGGACAGGATCGCGGTGACCCCATGCCTTGCGTAACGGCTAGTTTGCTGGGGGACATCGGAACAACGCCGACGCCAGAAGAGGCCGAGGACATCAAAGGCCTCGGGTGTAGTGTGTATGGAGGTAGGCTGCCATCACCACTCCGGATATTTGCCATTCAACGTCAACGTACATAACAGCTGGCGTCGAAACGGTACCTCGCTCCCTTCCGCGGGCACTTTCCTAGCGCTGACGTCGAAGTAGACGCGTGGCGCGCTCATCGCCTTCATGCTAGCAATGACGCGGAATCCGGATGTGCTGCGTGAGGCGCAAGAAGAGATTGACAAAGTGGTAGGAAATGATCGCCTCCCCGACTTCGGCGATTGCGGATCTTTGCCGTACCTGGACGCCATGGTGGAGGAGTTGTACCGGTACGTCACGGCTTGTATTAGGCAGGTATGTCGGCATTGAACTTGCCATCATAGATGGAACCCGCCTCTACCTCTAGGTAAGAGATGAGCGTATCTCCATATGTTGTGATATGTTCAACAGGTTGAAAGCCATACCACATCGCTCCACTGCTGAAGACGAATACCTTGGGTATACCATCCCAGCAGGAAGTCTGGTCATGCCGAACATCTGGTAAGGCGTACACCATCAACCATACTACTCCTTCACGTAACGCATCTCGCTCTTGTGCAGGGGAATAACGCGGGATCCTACGATATATCCTGATCCCGAAGAGTTCCGCCCCGAGCGTTTCATACGTCGCGCCGGGAAGGACGCTGGTAAAGGAGATATACCACTCCCGAGCACCTACGTCTTTGGATTTGGACGCAGGTCAGTATTACTGTTCATTTGGACCGGGAACCGGAATTCACCTGCAATTTCTTAGAATCTGTCCAGGACAAGAATTGGCAAATCCGAGCCTCTGGCTGGCTATGGCTCAGATCATCGCGGCGTTTGATATCCGCAAACCTCTGGATGCCGATGGTAACGAAATCACTCCTCCTGCAGTATTTCGCTCGGGTTTCACTAGGTAGGATCAGGACTCCGCGCGTGGCCATGACTCTTCGAACATACCTATTCACTCTTGTATTGCAGCGAACCGGAGCACTTCCAGTGTCGTATCGTACCGCGGTCGGAGAAAACTGCGATATTTTTAAAGCAGACGGTTGCTTGATGGTATATGTACCGTCTCATACAGTATCTGCGAATGTGAACTGTAGACTAGCGTACATTTGTTCCTGAGTTGCGGAACACAAACCTGCGAGACGTTACGAAAGTACTTTTACTGTACCTGGTCAGACTGGGAGTCCAAGATATGCGGGCGCTTGATCTGCGTATCGAACGATCTCTTTCAATTCTGCGCGGAGCCAATCAGAGAGCCCGTTGGTTGCCTGATTGGGCGACCAAAAGCTTCCCGATGCGATCTGGGGATTATGATCAAGTCTCCGGCAAGAGCCCAGAATGCGGGAGAGAGTGTGAGAGACGCGTTCGACCCCGCGTTGTCCTCCTCACGTCACGACCATCGTTGCCGGTGGCCACTCGACGCGTTTATTCTCTCTTGTCTCTCTACCACCCTCTGCGAGGCCCCAGCGACGCGTAGACATCGAGGAGGACAGAATGGCCGGCAAGCAGGTGAGCTACATTTCAAGTGTGGATGTCAGGCACGTCGCTGAACGCTGGCGAACGGCGTTCATTAGCTTGGGAAGTTGCGACAGGTACCTGTCGTTGTCTTTGACCGTGTTGCAACCCTTCTCTGATATGTGAACAGCTGGTGGGAGAGGTTATATCCACACGCGACAAGACGATCCAGTCCGACGAGTTTCGGGAGTTAGAACATGACATCGAGCTGCGAAGGCAGGGCCTCTGGAGGTGAGTTTGAGAATTTCTTTTCTCGTGTGTTGCTATAGTACCGGTACCGTGACCTATCGGGCCTTCGTGCTTGGGTCCTTGGGAGTCTATTGTGGACAGTTTCTGTCATGGGACTTCGCCGGCTAGACGCTGCATCGCCGGGCGGCTTGCACAGATGCTCTAGCACATCGTTATCCCCGGTTTTTTCCCATCTTTTGACAACGCTCGCCGGACCTTTGTCCGACAGACAAGACCACGACAGCTGCTGTTATCCTGCTTCTCTTTGTAAGCTCTAGTGATGGCTTATCAACCTCCTGCCCTTCTTCAGGTTGGACATCGCGTCTGATGACTACCGGCGATATCTCGAGAAGAAGAAACTGTCTGAAGCAGTCGACCATCCGGACAAGCTGCTTGCTATCGATGCGCTGGGAGTAGTCATGATCAAGCACGGCGAAGAGTTCGGAGAGAACTCCGCGTATGGGCAGTCCCTTGTGAGCTTCGGCCGCGCGCATTGTGCCATCGCGTCGCTCCAGGAGAGCTTCGCAATGACATTCGAAGACACCTATCTCGCCGCGATCAGACAAAGCGAGGACGAGATTAAGGAATATCAGGTGCAGAGGAAGAAGTTAGAGAGCAGGAGGTGAGTTAGTGATATGTGATCGGTGGTCCTCAGGCGAAGCCTGAACAACCTGTATCGTAGGCTGAGCTATGATGCCGCTGTGGCCAAGCTGGAGAAAATCAAGAGCTCAAAGAAAGAGAAGGAGAAGGAACGGGAAGAAGCCGAGGAAGAATACGAGAGTGCGAAAGCTCGATAGTAAGCCTATCCACCTGACGTTTCAACCCGTATCAAAGTTGACTGATGGTCAAATAGCGAGGAAACGCTTGAAGACGTGCGGGCACGTATGTGGGCGATCCAGGAGAACGAAGTGGTACAACTACGCGAGCTTACCGACTTCCTTGACCTTGAGCTTTCCTTTGTCCGGTCATTTTACCAAGAGCTGCAGAGAGTCAGGGACGAATGGATCGACGAGTAGGTGCCAGTCGCGATGTCGAGCTGTCCACTTTACTGAACGCGCACACTTCGCAGAGAGACGCTGAAGAAGCTTGGGGTCCCAAAGGCGAGACCACCCCCGCGACCGCCTGTGTCACGAACACCCTCGATACGGTCGACAAAATCTACGAAGAAGCCGTCCGAACAGAGTTCTCTCGATTCGAGCGACGAGGAGTCCACGCTCTCCCGGACTAAGTCTTTATCACGTCGAAAGTCTGAGGTTGGCAGCAGACCGCCTTCTCGTCCCGCATCTCGCTCCTCTCGCAAGCGCTCTGACAGCGCCGCGACAGCCACGAGCGAGAAGGAGAAGGAAAAAGACACCAAGCCGGAGAAGGCCTCCCACCGGCTGAGCGTCGCGGGCTGGGCCTCGAGCGCGATGAGTTCCGTCACAGGGCGTGGCAAGAAGGACAAGGACAAAGACAAGTTCTCCGCGTTGCGCGATGACGATGAGTCTGACAAGACCGACACGGACGAATTTGGCATGCCGAAGGGGCCCTCGAAGGCGCATAACCGAAAGTCGTCACTCCCGGTGCCAGGGCTTACGAAAGCCTCGCCTAAGCTCCCCATCCGGATGGTGAAGTCGCTATCGCGCACAGGCTCAGAGAGAGACAATGAGAAGGATGGGAAGGGAAGTCCGCAGGGACGCAAGCGCGTTGTTGCAATCCACGACTTCGCCGCGGCGTCCGCCGACGAGCTGAGTTTCAAAGCTGGAGACCAGATAGAGGTGCTGAGCGAGGTCATCGATGGCTGGTGGATGGGTGAGCTCGGGGGCAAGCGTGGCCTTTTCCCGACGACCTATACCGAGGTCATCAACTCTTCATCCTCTTCCTTGCCGCAGAAGCCTCCTTTGCCTCAAAGGCCGCCCTCGTCGCTCACTCGGAGTCTGGGTTTGCCTAACGGAGGGAGCCGCACCGCATCCTCGCTCTCATCGTTCGAAGACAACGGCCACCCGTTCGGCGACCACAACGTCCACGACGGCTCGACTGGCCGCGTGTATGAAGAGAGCATCCAGAGCAGCCACCTCAGCGAG
>CCBP010000392.1:66919-84032 GCA_000765035.1 Trametes cinnabarina
CGTGGGGGTACGTCTTCAGGAAGCTGCTCCAACTCACGTCTCCGGAGTTGTCCAAGCTCCTGCCAGAGCGCTTCAATGTGGCGAAGGAGACCTTGCCCCGTTGTTATGGATCCCGGTTCGCTGTCTAGGTCGCGGCCATCGTACGCGGGGGGCGTCCCAGATGAATCGGTATTTGGAGGTGCAGCATCATCGTCACGGTTGGTCTCCGGACGCAATGACCCGGTGTTGGTAGCATACGACTGTTGAGGAGCTTGTTTCCTCTCGTAGTATGCGATCGAAGCCGGTGGAGTTTGCTGGGGCTGACAGCTTGCTGCTGCTAGTCCAGCCGACTGCGCGGCAGCCTGACAACGCCCTCGAACGACAGCCATATTGCGGTGGACAGCACCGTGGACGCCTGATTGCCCAGCGTCCGGCCTCGGGTGGGATTGCTTGCGCCGTTTGCAGCACAATAATGCGACGATGGCTGCGACGGCAATCGCTGTCACGCCGCCGACCACGCCCCCTGCTATGGCGCCTACGGGGGACAAGCCCGAGTGGGTGCGTGATGGAGAGGGGAAGAAAGAGTCATTGCTCAGGCTGTTGATCGACGAGCTCGATGGTGATATGGACGTCTCGGTTGTTTCGACCTCGGGAGGAAGCGAACTAGTGAGCTGAAGGTCTGCGCTGGAGCTTGTAAACGGTGCCGAGTGCGAGGCGGCTGTGTTGACAGATGCCGAAATTCTAGAGCCAGTGGCACGTGGGGCATCTGCTTGGAGGGAGCTGCCATCGGAACTCGAGGAGGTTGTAGGAAGACTGGGGACACGTATCGTCTGAGGTGTTGAGATTGGAGGCGCCTCCGACGTCGTCGGTGTATCGTCCGGTTCGTTGACCGTGTAGACAACGTAATCGAACAGCATCAGCGACCTTCCAGGACCATTCGTATGCATCTCGAGAGTGTGAGCTTGGTCCACTAGGTCCGCAGCGGAGAAGACGCAGGCGTTGTATATAACATCCTGGGCCGAAGAATTGTCCGCGACGTGGAGGAACTGGCCCCTTAGCACGCCATCGATACTGAAGCTGAGATTCGCCGTAGCTTTGACGGGGACAACGTTTACAAGCAGATTGTACACGTATACGGCCGTTCCACTGAAGTGCACCGTGACGACATGTTCAGGTTCGCCGGGGAACTGCGTAGTGTCAGTCCATGTACCATGAAAAGCCTTGCCAGGGTCTATCAACCCGGGAGAGTAAGCGCATTGGGTGCAGGTCTGCCCTACATTCTACACAACGTCGGTCGGCGCTTTCGAAGGTACCGCGCCTGTAACGCTGTCTCCAAACTGGTCATCTATGGTCCGGTTGACTGAGAGGGCTGAAGCTAGTCGAGCAAGCAAGATGAACGCCGGGCCAAAGAGAGCACTGTGGATGATCATGAGAAAGCAGAGAGGGATAATATGTGACCCGCGGCAGCTAGCAGGGCACGTAATGGGTGAGCTGGAGGAGGGAAGAAGGGTGGGTCATAAGCTTCACCGAGGTCCGAGTCGCTATAGCTAACGGGTCTACACCCTGGCGGTACTAAAACTATGGTCGCTGGCACCGCGATGCTACCTGTCATTGGTAGACATGATGATCAACTCATCATATAGAGCAAGGCTAGGACTTTGACCCGCAAGAAGTACTCAGACGTCCCTTGGGGGCACCTCAGTGTTCAGCATCTTGAGCATCTCCCCACGCAGAACTTTCACACCTGGTATTTTGATTAGTTGGACGTGGCCGAATACGGACCAAATGCCCACTGCCACTTCAATTCAAGTCAGTATTCATAAACTACGACTTGTTATGAGTGGGCGGAACCTACGCATCGTCAGCCATACCATCGTCCAGTTGCTCGAAGCAACCTCTCAGCCTCAAGCTTTGAGTCTGTTTGATGCGTTCAGCGAAACGCTACGTACCTTCGCACGTACAACACATCGCATGCCGCACTTGCGTTGAATGTGCGCATGTGCTACGTAAATGCTGCTGCAACGAACACTTCACATTGCTCTGAGTTCGTAGCTCGTGATTGCGGTGGAAACGGTCTGGTCACCGCAGTATTGCAGTTAGTCTTGCTGCATGACGGAATGCTTGTTGCAGATTGGCTGTTCGCAGCTAGTCTGTAGGACGTGAGACAGAAGTGCAGACAACATATATTCGTGCCGATCCAGCGTTTCTTCACAATAGAGCACAAAGCAGAGGAAGACTGAAGGGAAACAAAGCGGGAAGGACAAGCATGTGCAGATATCTCGATCTCCCGAGCGCGTTATGCATGTATTTGATAGGCGTGACATGACACGCTTGGTGGTGGGACATAACCTTTGACAACACATGAGCACTCAGCGACTCAGCGCGCAACGGGAGCAACACGGTGTTTGTACTCACAAGAGTTTGTTGCAGTCGAATGAAAGCCTGACTTGACGGAAGGCGGGGAGTCAGTAGAGCCTGCAGGTACACTATCGGTCGGACAGCTGGTCGTAACGCGGAGGTAATTGTTCGCCCGGTTCTTCCATGTCTCGTCTCCGTAGCTGTTCCACTTCCTGCAAGAGCACTTGCATGTCGCGAAGCACTGGAAGGAGGTCTGAAACAGTTGCTAATTGAGCCCCGTGCGCGTCTGGTGCGTCATGGAAACCTTCATCGTCGGTAGGTTCTGCCCCCTCGCTACGAGTAATCGTAGGGGCACCGAATCCACCGGCACCTGGACGTGCGGGTGGTAGGTGGGTAGTGTCTAGCGCCGACTTCGGGTCATGATAGACAGGTGTAATCTGGAAGATATGCTCAGAATGGGCCAATGGTAAGTGATCTAAGCCCAACACGAACCTGTGTCCGAGAGGACGGCTGGGCATGCTCGCTGGCATGGACTCGTCTAGCTCGTCTACAATATAGCAGGATTGCGATGGTGATGGAAACTGCGAGTGCTGCGCCGACTACCCCACCGATGATTGCGCCTACCGAGACAGGGCTCGCCGTAGCCGAGCTTGACGGAGGGTATGACGTGGAAGTAGCGGGTGTGACAGACGAAGATAGGAAGGCAGTATTGGAGTTTGTTGAACTTGACAGAGAGCTGTCGATCGATCCAGGAATGGCACCAGAACTTGTGTGCGGAAGGGCAGACGCAAACGAGGCTGCGCCTGTAGATGAAGCACCTAGGGGTAGCGAGCTGCTGTGGGAATCCGCGGAAGCAGTAAGAGCGGAGGATGACAAAACTGCCAGAGAGGTCGAAAAGGACGAAATTATAGGAGGCATGGATGATGAAATGGTACTGGAGATCGGAGGCGTCGACACTGTTACCGAAATTGGGGGCTCCGAGGGACTATCTGGTGCGTCGGCCGTGTAGATGATATAGTCGAACAGTATCAGCGATGCGTTCGGACCATTGGCGCGCATTTCGAGAGTATGGGGCTGATCTGCGAGGTCGGTATGGGAAAATACACAGACATCGTAAATAATCGTCTGGGAGGGATCTGGGAGGTGGATGTATTGGCCCATGTACGTGCCGTCGACGCTGAAGCTTAGATTGGTCTCGGTGGTGATGTAGGGGAAAGAGTTGGCGATGAGGTTGAAGACGTATACGGCCCTACCCGTGAATGAGGCCGTGATCACCCGGTCGGGTTGGCCAGGATGATAAGTAGAGTCGAGCCAGGTACCTTGAAATGTCTTTCCAGGGTCCACAATGCCCGGGTGCATAGCACATCCAGTGCAAATCTGGCCTTGAGCCCATTTATCGTCCGGAGCGTGAGTAGGGAGTTCTCCTGTGACGCTGTCCCCGAGTTGGTCGTCGATAGTGTGGTTGACAAGGCTGGGTGAGGCTAGTCGAGCAAGGAGGAGAATTAGGGTGCCGTAAAGAGCGGCACAGGAGCATGCATTGACAAGCATTAGACAGGTATAAGCCGGTTTTGAAGCCAGACGGTCAATGCGCTAAGTGCTCTTCGCTGCTGTTCGTCGGCGAAGCAAGAGAGGGTGGACGACTTGCGGCGCTTTCACTGGGGCGGAGGCTTGCCTGGGACTGCAAGCCAGTCTACCTGACAGAGTCCCGATTATCATCAACAGTGCGATGCGGTTTGACATGTGCAAGTGATGAACACCCTTCTGATACGCCATAACACTGTGAATGGGTCAGAGCTCGGTACTCATTGAATGATATCAGCAACTCCGAGTCAGCCGCTGACACACTTAGCCAGTGGTTTTCGAACTGTGACGAGAGGCATGATGGGTTAAAAGTCAGTGAATTGTGCCGAGACTACCAAGATTCGTGTTGCATATTGCGCCATGGCAGGGTACAGGAGCCAGGACTCACCAGCCATCGAGACGATGCGCTAGAGCGGCGACCTAAGGAAAGCCGTTCCTTGAACGTAAACGACGACGACGGCTCAGAGAACTCAGAAGACGCACAGCCGCACATTGTCACGTGCTCGCACTGCAACCGACCCAGAGAGCCTCCGCACTGAGTCCTCAGTCGCCATCTCCCAAACTTGCCCAGCTTTGCGAACCTGCATGCTACACATGTCACCCAGTCATCTCTCAACGTCCAGGGACCGAACCCCAATTGATTGCTTGTGCTGGTACATGAACATCAGCTGAAATCACGCCTTCGCCTCGTGCCACCGGCTCATTGCTGTCCGGGACGGGTAGCGCAGGTCAGTGTGCCATGCATCCTCCCCCCATCCCCCTCCTCCATGCCACGATGGCAGCGCAGTGAAATCTGCGACGTCACCGCGCGAGCGGCTGACCAGGGACCGATTTGTGATGCACGCTAGCTTAAGCTTGTTTCTTCGCATACGCCGTAAGGATGGTCATCTTGACCGACACCCATTGGCACCATCTTCGGATCGTCCATTGCTGCACATACAAGCCCTATTCCGTCACTTTAGCCTGTCGATTTGCCTCGCGGTATGTCGCGTTGCTTCGACACATCGCTCATGCGCCCCGAATGAGTCGGCTCGTTGACAACAGCTACAGTACGACATGTGACTATCTTGGTGCGTACTCCACGCCTCCTAGCCGTTGAGCTTTACATCCAGACGAATGCTTACCATGTCGGAGAAGCGAACGGCTTTTCAATACAACCCACGGTGGAACTTGAAGTCCGAGGACATGTAGCACGAAACCCCGCCGCGCACACTGACGCTCGTGCCTGAGGACCATGCTGGCAGCGGCGTACTACTTTGACGGTGTGCACCAGATTGAACAAACGTCGTTCACGACAGCATGTCCTGGCAGATTTCACGAGCCAGGCTGGTCGCGTCTGGAGGGTCAGACCGTACTCAGCCACAGGGACGTTGACCGCATCTCGAAACCACGCGCGAAAGCTGTGTACCGTGCGATGCAAACTGTTGTTGGGGCTTGATATGGATGCTACAAAGATTGTATGCTCCTTGCAGGAACGGCTAGACGGCTATGCGTCACCGCTAGGTCATTCGAACCAGAATGCAGCCGAGTGGTTTAAGCGGGGGTCGTCAATAGGTGTATGATGGATACCCGGATGGATTGGGATGCGAATATCCTGTCGCAGCCACTGCTCGACAGGCCCTCACCGGTGGCCCGGTTGATTCTCCCGCGTTCATGTGCGCAGGCAGGCCTCGTGCCAATGGCCGCAGTTCTCGGACAAGGTTTGTTGATTGCTGGGCGACTCATCTGTCACAGATTGCATCAGCACAGTCCCGACTTGTGCGAGTTGCATTGCAGGATTGCCCTCTCGGACCTCGTCGCAGCCCTGGCTGACTCCCAGGCGGCAGTGGTCGCGGCTAAGTGGCAGCGGGCTTCGCTGACTCGGCGAATAAGCTTGACGTCTTCGTTTCCGGCCTCGCCAATTGACCCGTTCTTGTGCAGTTTCATGCGCTGACGGATTGCCGGCAGTTGAGATCTCGTCCTGATCCCTCCTTCTCGATCATTACGCGCACGGTACCTTGGTCCTCGTACGTGGTTTGTCGCTCGCATAGTTCGGTGGATGCGCTGACGTTGGCTGTTCTTTACAGGGCGTTTGAGATTGACAACCGGCTACACCCGTCCAATCAATATGGCTGGGCACATTTCGACATATGTGCGGTGCTGCCTATATAAGCCACATGTCATTTCACCTCGTCGAAATCCTCATCTCCACACTAGACATGGCTGGATACCGGACACACCTCACTATCCTCGAAGAGACTGCGTCGCAGCATCCGACGGCGGCAGCGTTCCGCGTCCCGCGTCTAGACAAGGAGACGGGCGATATTCTGGAATGGGAAGTCGTGACATACAGCGACTTCTGGCAGGACGTCGAGCGATTCGCGAAGTACTGGACGCAGAAGCTCACAGCTGACGGGGTGCACCCTCGCTCCGTAGTGGGATTATGGTAAGTGACCGCGCCAACTATCAGGGCCGTCCGTTCGCTCAACCCGTGTCAAAAGGCTTGGTGGTATGACTTATGTCGACGCCGTGCATATCTACAGCATCGTCCGAGCCGGATACGTTCCCCAGTTCTTTTCCCTCCGGCTACCCAACCCTGACATCATCTTCGAGCTCCTCGAGAAGTCGAACGGCAAAGCCCTCATCTACGATGACTCATACGCGGCAGTCTTGTCTCAAAACCCTGTTCCCACTTACGTCGCGATCGACGCGCGTTCGTCCCCCCTGGTCGACCATTTCCTTCCCCCAAACCAAGGGAGCACGAACGGCGACGATACTCTGATGATATTTCACACGTCGGGATCGACCTCTGGTCGTCCGAAACTCGTGCCATGCAGTTACGCTTGGTGGGATTTTACTCTACATAAGACCTGCGCGGCTATGAAGCCGAAAGCCTGCCGCGACGGCCGCCAAGATGTTACCGTGTGGATGTATGTGCACCAGGTTCAGCCTCAGATCACAGATTGTGCTGATGCTTCCTCCAGGGGCAGCCTATGTCACTTCGGACAGACTTTCATGCTCTCCGGCATGATCCAGCATGCTTCTTGCACTGTCCAGTTCACGAAGCAGGCCTTCTCGTCGGAAGAACTGATCGATATGATTGAGCGCTGCGGCCTCTCCCGCATCAATCAATTCCCCACCTACCTCACCCACCACCTTCGCAACTCCCGTCGCGACCCCAAGCTTCTCGCGCTGCTGCAGGGCCTTGACGAGATCCTCATCTCTGGGCTGATGATGTCACCAGAAGACGAGGACTGGGTTTACCGCAACGGGATCAAGTTGATGAACTGCTACGGGAGCACTGAGGTCGGGTCGATGCTGGTCTCGTCAGAAGATGACGCGCAGAACACCGCGCACGCCCTCCGCCCTGTTCCCGGTACCAAATACACCTTCGTCCCAGTAGAGCCTGCAGCGCCATGCGACCCTGAAACGGGGTACCACAACGAGAACGCGCGGCTTCTCGAGCTCATCGTCCTCGCCGAATCCCCGGACTGCCCCGACCGCTCGCTCCGCCACGAGGACGGCAACTACCACACCGGCGATCTGTTCCTCGAAGTGGCCCCGGGGCAGTACGTCTACCGCGGGCGCAACGACGATTGGATCAAGTCCGAGAACTCCCTCCGCTGCGACACGAAGGCGATCGAGGACAACGTCCTCGTCGAGTGCAACGGCCTCGTGGCGTCCTGCATCGTTGTTGGTAACGGACGCCCGTCCCCTGCGCTGTTCGTGGAGCCCGCAGTCGAGGGCGTCGACCCCGAGAAGCTCAAGCGCGACATCATACGACGCATCAGGCACTTCCACGCCCGTCGCTACATGCACGAACGCATCGTCTCGCCGGACTTCATCCTCGTCGTCCCCCGCGGTACTCTGCCCCGCACAGCCACGAAGGGAAACATCCGGCGCAGGGCGGTCGAAGATGCGTTCAAGGCTGAGCTAGACCTCGTCTATGGCGTCGCAAGCTGAGCTTGTGCGCACGTCATCCCACTGTACATATCCACTCATAGACCGTGCTTCTGTAATATTATATCCATGTGATCCCGACCTGTATCGTACATAAAATCAATCGGTTCTCGACTACACACGTGTAATGCCTAAACTCGTTCGTCTGTGCTTAGGCTGAATTACTATCACAGCACTGCCATTTAATCTACCACTGACGTTACCAGCACCCCTACTCTATCGATGCGATTCCATAAAAGCACCGCATCCTCCACCCGTAATCCGAACCGTGGCAGAACGCCGATCATGCAGGACTTGTGGTGCCATGGAGTAGCGACCGCGATCGGCACTACTACCGGGCTGCGTCGATGTCCAGAAAATGCGATGCAGCGAGAACCGACATACATTGAACAAGTACACAACGTCATAGAGAATGAAATCGAGCCATCTATCGCATGAGAACGTTACAGAAATTGTCAACTAGACAACGGGACCTCGTCCTCTAAGTACACATCCGTGCCGTTTGCCTCTGCATCTAGAGGCGCACCATCCAGGAGATCCTCGTTACGAGAGTCTTCGAAGCCGAGAGCGAGGAAACTGAATATCACCACCGCAGCGCCCAGCATCACCTGCGCCTTCGCCGGTCGGCCGAGGACAAAGTCTCCCAGGACGGCCAGGGGCATCGTCAGACTGAGCCCGACGGTGACGACGAGGGGAGTGGTCTTAAGCATCGCGATCACGTAGATGTAATCGCTGGAAAGGGTGATAGCCATCTAAGAGTATATTGCATTAGCTTGTTCAGAGCCTATTCGCGTTGAGAACGGAAACCCTCGTACGTTGGTGAGGAGTGCCATCACGGCCTTGCTCGACGATGGCAGCTGGAATGGCTCCACGCCGGTCAGATGGAGGATGACTCCGATGGGCCAGCACGCGAGGATGTTGAAGAGCCCCACAAAGCCGAAGAACACTTGCATATCGATGCGCTCCTCGGATCGGATCCGGACCTTGAGTAGGGTGACGTACAGCGCATAGAAGAGCGCGGAGAAGAGAGCAAGCGCATCGCCTATGACTAGCGTGCTTGGCGATTGCGACATGCTAGTGGGCGAGGGTGTGTCCGACAATGCGGGCTGCGAAGAATCAGACAGGGATACCAGAACGACCCCAACAAAGCTACATGCAAGGTTGACTCAGAATGAGGTGGCGATAATGGGGGGACAATGCTTACCTAGTAATGACAGCGGCAATCTTCACGACAGTCAAGCTTTCCACGCGAAATATGCGCCCGATGCCCAATGTAAAGAAACCTGGTTCACAAAATGCTCAGTCAGCTATGCCGGCAAAGCGCAGCAGTGCACAAGGAGTAACGAACCGCTCATACTCGACAAGATAGTCGCACTCGCCACACTGGTGTAGTCGAGGGAGGCATTTACCGACCAGTTGGCAATGAACCATAGGAAGCAGAAAAGAGCGGCAAGGTGGGCCGTTTCCTCGGTCGTGAGTGGTTTCAGTCGAGGATCATCCACAACGTCCGATTCGATGATCTGTAATGTCATTCCGCTAAATTAACGAATTCAATAGGATTGGCCAGTGATCGGACTGACCGTTGCACCTAGCGTCTCCGCAGCATCCGCATCTGTCAGTAGTGGCTCATAGCCCTCATGGGGTCTACAATGATGATGAGATGCCAGCGATACACGATGAGACGGGTCACCTACCCACGTCTACCCCGTTTCTCATCGCTCTTGACGTAGTATCGTCGGATGACATATGGCAAGAGATACAAAGAGAAAGCACTGGTATTCAGATACGTGACGCTGGTCTCGATATGAGAACGAGGGAAGGGATCGTTGAAGGTGGCGCATGACTCACAGAAACGGTTTCTCATAACCATCCTCAAAGAGGTCCTATCCAGACGTCAATGCCTTATCTACCCACGAGGGATGAGTATCACCGACCTGAGTCACGAAGTTTGAGGACGTCCACAGGACGACAACAACCAGGAGCAACAAAATACCAATCGCATAGTCCCTGCGAGCAGCGGAATGAAGGCGAATGCGGGAACGAGACTTGCTGCGAGCTATGCGAGCAGGCGGAAGAGGAGTTGTTTCTGGATCCATGAACACTTTGGCTTTAGTTCATGTCGCACCGACTCAAGTCAGAATCAGACCCGGAGAAAGGTGACCAAAAGCCCGCCCCAGAAGAGAGCCGAGGAGGAGGGGAGAGCGTTGTCGTCGCGGCTGGTACGCTGCACACGAGGGAAGGCAGCAGCAGCCACAGCAACCGAGCACCACTTAACCGAGACTAGTCACTCTCGCCATCTTTGACGCCATCTCCAGCTTATCCCTACCCGAGCCGGGCCGGATGCCGTACAAAGTAGTACATCGGGCGCTTACCAAAAAGTGATCTCTTCCCCTCCCGTGATCGACTCTCGTACTATAGCTGGCTCCACAGTAGCCCCCTAGCCTGAGTGCTATCTTGTTCAATTCGACAAGACAAGACACAACTGGTCGTCAGTGCACACCCAATTCTTATTCACGAAAGCCATGGTGAGTGTCAAGTACGTGTATCGTCTGTATACAATCCTCACGTCCCAAGCCAGCCCAAGGAAACGCGTAGACGCAGCGGTGCACATCAGCAGTCCGTGAGGCTGCACAAACGCCAGTTTGCTGCACAAGATAACGCCGTCGAACATGTTGAAGTTGGGGAGCAGACCGCGAAGCCTGTGAGTAGCACGTCCTTCGTGTCACAGCCCGTGCTTAGCGAACGTCCTCCAGGCTCCAGATATCCTGGCAGACATGGCCGTCGAGGATGAAACCCGACCGACCATGAAGAAAAAAGAGAAGATGGCGCTCAAGCACGAACTGTTTTTGAAACGTCCGTTGCCTCCTCGTCGAAAAGCATAGTCTTCTCACCTGCTAACTCATCCGCGCCGGCACACAGGTCTGGAGCAGTCCCGCTCGCCGTACTCCAAATCCCACGAGCGACGCCTGAAACGCAAAGCAAAGGAGCAGGTCGCAGGCGGTCTGGGCGACATCAGAGCCGCGATCTCTGCGCTCGAGGAAGATATCCCCGTTGCAGTGCAACACTCTGTCACAGATGCGAACGAGACGGACGGCGCCTCCGCGCCCAAACCCGCGAAGCCCAAGCCCAAACCCGGTCAGATTGGCGAGGGCAAGGGTGTACCGCTGAACGAGAACCAGCGGAAAAAGGCTCTGTATGTGCTTTCCCCGCTCCTGTTCGTCTCCGTGTTGCGAGGGACTCAACGCCGCGCGCTTCGTCCGCAGTCAACTCGAGCGCATGCGCATCCCCCTGATTCTCGCCACTCCGGAGTTTGCCACGAACCCCTTCCAGACCATCCGCACCCATGCGCAAAATACTCTCATAAAGCATAATCCGCCCGCCGCATCCTAAGGTGCTCCGCATGCTTGACATGGACATGTCGAGGTCGACATCCTGACAGCGCGCCGTACATTCGCTCTCCACGGACTTCCGCTGGGTAGCTGATGTTGCAGTACCGGGCCCGCGGGCTTGGACGGGAGCTCCGCGGGGATCCTCGTTCCACTACGACGTGTGTCCCGCGTAGGGACTTCAAGGCGCGGAGCAGCTAAGGGTCTACAGCGCATGTATCAGATGATTACGAGAGTCGGCACTATTTACACTACTCTGCATGTACAAATGTTGTTGTATAGTACGGGTATGGAGGGTGTCGAACGTTAGGAGATACGGGCATACTAATGCAGTCATACGAACCAATCCACGAGAGCGGAGAGAAACATCCAAGGCATAACATGACATACGAGGCGTGAAAGTGGTATAACACGCGAGATGGTATAGGTGACATTAACCGAGTGCGAAAACGGTGTTCCAAAGGCAACGATCCCTCCAGGTCCCCAATACAACCCGGTCTTACTCACCTTCGGGCAAGACTCATTCTAGAAAACACAAATCATCCATGAATACACGTTCAGTCATCTTCACCTTCTCCCTTGCTCATCCCCGCGCTCCATACGGTGCTGCCGCTTCCGCCACTGCGGCGACTGCTCCGGCGGTCCCCACTCCTCCGTACGATCTCGGTGAACCCGCCAGGGGAACCCTTGGCGATCTCGATGCTGAGCTGCCGCTCGTGCGCGTCCAGCGCGGCGAGCGTGTTCTCCGCCTCCGCTTGCTCGAGCGCTTCCTGGGTCAAGTTCGGCGTCGCGACGCCAGGGTGGGGGCTTCCGTGCAACGATGAGTGCGCAGAGCCGGATTCCGATGTCACAGAGTTCGTGCGGCGGAAGAACGAAAATCGGGCGGCCGTCGAGGGGGTGGGAGGGACGCCGGTCCCCGGGGTGACGGTGCTCGCGCTCATCGGAGTACGCATGATTTCTCCGACGGGAGACGAGTAGCTCTTGCCCATCGAGGGCATCGCGGGAGAAGCGGGCTTCTCGATACCCATCAGCTTCATCGTCGCGTGAAGACGCTCGCGCTCTCGACGGTCCTCCTCGTCTTCCTCCGTCTCGAGCTTCCGCGCACCAGTGACGACCGAGTTGGTCCCAGCCTTCAGGGTAAGCGGGCGAAGGTGCGGATCGGGCTTCTTCTCATCCTTGGCCCCGAACATGGAGAACTTGCTCCAGTCAAACGAGAGCGACCGTCTGGATGCACGTGTCGAGGGCGCAGGTGCCGGAGGAGTATTCGTTTTGGGCGAGTTTGCAGCGCTTGCTGCGCGAATGTCGTCAAAGGTCGTAAGGCGCTCCTGTGGAGGCGACGCCACCGGGTTAGACAAGCCGCCAAAGATGGCGGACTGTGGTCTGCTCTTCTTCGGAGGCTGGGAGGTAGCTGGGTTGGGGGTCTTCGGCAAAGTCGGGTGAGTGGCGGTGGTAGGAGACGCGACCTTCTCGTAGTCGACGGCGAGGACGTGCTCGAAGCCTTCTTGAGAGATGATCCTGTCGATGATCTTGGACGCGTAGAGCGAGAGTGCCTTGTTAGCGTCCTTGAGACTCTTGACCTCGTTTCTGAGCATTTCGATGTCGTCATGAGCACCTGTCGACTCCAGGCCAATGGCGCCGTCGGACATCGACGAGACTTTGCGGGTCTCGCTCTTCCGTCCCTTCTTCCCCTTCGGGTTGATGATGGAATGGTCGGTATCCAGGGATGCATGTCCCTCCAAGAGGTCTTTGTTCTCCGCACGGCCAAGCTCGGCCGCAAGGTCCAAGCCGGGACCCGTGATCGGGAGGTTCGCAAGCGACTCCCCACGAGGAGCAGGCGAGCGAGAGGCTGTGGACGTTGTGCGCCTGCGTCCAACTCGGCGCGGTGCCCGGGAGGATGAATCCTCGTCTTCAAGTTCCTGCTCCTGCAGCTCGAAGTTGGGATCCAGTCCGTGATGCTCCTCCGGATGTTCATCGACAGGGTCGAGCACGCTTCGAGCGGTGGTCCTGCTCCGAAGACTCTCGGCATCCCTGCCATCATCATCGTCTCCAGCCTCGCTCTCGCTCGGCTCCGTCGGCACGCTACTCGTGCCGCCCATGCGCATCACGTCGAACTGTCCACTTAGGGTCCTCTCCCGAAGAAGGATATTGTATGACTCATTTTCTTCTTGCAGCTCGTTGTTGACGCGCTTCAGGTCGTTGAGTTGTGTCTGGAGGAGCACAAGGGTGGACTGTAACGAGTTATATGACGTGGACAATGTTGAAAGTTCCAAGCGGAGTGCGGTCATTTCGGCTGGCTCTTGGTCAGGATCGCTGAGGTCCTGCTTTGGAGGTTCAATCTCCTGCGCAGGCTCCTGTTCCTCGACATCTGTCTCCGACTCAGCGACGGAGACGACGGAAGGCGACGTAAGGACTGGTGGAGGCTGCTTGCGGGCTTGAGTGAGTGATTGGATACGTGACTTCAAGTGCTGCTCGTTGTCATAGAACGCTTGACGCTCTGCCTCAAACGTAGCAGTCTACGATCACGACATCAGTACAATATAGTCACTTTCATCCGTTGTCTGCGCATACCTGCTCGTTGTATCGACGCTGAATGTCGCGTTTCTCTTTCTCTAGTTCGCGAACCTGGGTGCGCAGCTTCTCGATCACCTCAATCCGCGCAGCCATATCTTCTTCCATCCTATTTTGGTCAGCATAGAGCTCCGCCAGCCGCGACTCCGCGGCATGAAGGGCTGATGTGAGTTTGTCATTTTCGGTCGTCAGTTGAGTGATTGTTTGATCCTTGTCTTGTAATTGTACGAGGAGCTGTATGGCCTATCAGGCGCAAATACTCCACCGCAACGTACACGATGACGGACCTTTTCCTTTTCCTCCGTTTCTACCTTGAGAGAAGCCGAGAGCGATTCGCGGGTCTCACCGTTCAATGCGGGTGGCTGAGAGGCTCTGACGGACGCCCGACGTGCCGGAGATGACACAGAAGAGGAAGCACGCGCATTAGCGGCAGCGCGGGCGGTTGCACCCTTCGCGATGGAAGAGGCGGCGGGGGAAGTCGTGAGTGTAGGAGGTGATCGTCGCGAGGCGGGCGTGGCACGAGCAGGTGCGGTGGTCGCCATTGTAAGTTATCGTTACAGAATATGAGTCCGAGAAGGGGTACAAAGCCAGAGAATGTCAGACAGCCCGCCGTCGTCGATGGGGGTATGTTCAGGAAAGGGAGAGAGGGTGAGCTGGCGGTGCGGAGGCGATGGAGGAGGGCGGTCGTTAAGACGGGACAGTCGCCGTCAGGCTGTATTCGCGACCTCAGAAACAATCAAGCACGCGCGCTTATACCACGTGGCTACCTCTTCCAGGCTCTTTGCTTCCGTCACGCTAACTTGGACGCGCTCACTAGCGCTCACTGAGTGCCACAACGACTCGCGATGTCCGAAAGTGGCCTCAGCGCTGCAGCTCTCCTCGACGAAATACACTCAGAGTCTCTACAAACCGTGCGTAAACCGTCGTAGGTTTTGGCAAACCTGACATATGTTGCGTGCAGTTCCTGTCATCCGTTCGGGCTGGAAGTGAGTAGCCTGCGAGCATGCCATCGCGTAAGCATTCTTCGTACTCAAACCCAACAGCTTCCCCGCCAGGTTTGACCCAGATACCTGCGCTTGACATATATCTGGCCTCGGCGGTAAACAGCCGTCCGACCGCTCGCAAATGGCCTCTCAACAAGGGCGATGTCCTTGAGGTTCAAGGCCCAGCCGCCAGCGGCAAAACACACTTCATCTATCATATGCTAGTGGCTTGTCTACTGCCTGAGACGCGTCTGGACATGGAGCTCGGAGGCTGGGGGAAAGCTGCCATTTTATTCGATGCCGATGGCAAGTTCAGCATTCACCGGCTGCACGAGTTGCTCGTGTCTCGTCTGAAAAGCTTTCTTGGAGACGACGATTCTATGGACAATGGCGTGTCTACCGAAGACCTAGCCACGGAATGCCTGCAACATCTCCATGTCTTCCGGCCGACTTCCTCGGCTCAGCTGGCCATCACTCTCCTGAACCTCCCACACTACCATGCTACCGACAGTCGCCTCCAACGGAAGGAAATTGGTGTTTTAGCCATCGACTCCATGAGTGCATTCTACTGGAGAGATAGATATACCCTCGAACAGCTCCGCGACGCGGCCGACAGTCAAACACGGACCAATCTGCCTCCCAGCCCTCTCCTCCATGTGCTCAAAGGCTTGGCGAATTTCCGTACGTCTCACCGGCCGGTCATCCTCATGACCAACTGGGGCCTGAATCCAATCGCCCGAGCCTCTGGGAGCGGCGAGTCAGGATTGCCATTCTATCGACAACATCTCCACCCCTTTCCCGCTCCGTTCGAACCGCATGGTGCTGCGGACGCGCTCTTCAGTCTGGAAGCCTCCCAGCGCACTGAGGAAAATGCAACTTTACGAGATGGCGGTCATTCCCGGCTTTCGCATTCCATCTTACCGCTGCATCACCACATCACCCTGCACCCATATCCAATCGACCCTTTCCCTGCATCGTTCTCACTGACTGACGCTCTACGGCATGAAAATATGCGGGCGTTCCTCGTGAAGAAAGGCGAGATCCGTGGGTCGGTGAGGACTCCCGGCCCCCCAGAGGCATTGACCGGGGAGTTTACGTTCCGGATAGGAGAGCGAGCGGTTCTTGTCGACCCGGACGAGGAGCCGGGGTCATAACCAATGGTGAATCTACCGTATAAATTTAATTCGCACTGCCTATGGAGACCGTTTATTTGGAGTATCTAGTAATGCACCGGCCTTTTCGTGGATTGGAGGCGTCCCTGCATGGCCTAGTATCGGCCCTGCGCTCCAATGTGCAGTCCGTATGGCCCATGGGATAGAATCGCTATCAAGGATTGTAGGTGCGCGCTCACTTAGATTGATTGCTTCACGTTCAACGGCACTAAGGTACAGCGCCGGGAGTCTTGCGAGCCAGGCTTATAACCCAAAATCAGCAGGGTCGTCGGCAAAAAGACGCCCCGTCTCTTCGAAGTCACAGGAACGGCGGTCCCGTCGCGTTGAAGTCTGACTCGCAGCGATGCGACAACTGAGACTTGCAACGGACGGGCGCAATAATCAATTGGCGCAACCGGAGGTGAGAAAAAAATAATAGAAATGTTTGGGAGATGACAGAGAGACAAATGTGACCAACAGTCGCTGTACACTTACATGTCACTGCGGGCGGATCCGTAGCAGTGATATTCAAGTTGTAAGCCAGGAGGCATGTACAAGAAAAAGGCTAGGTGAATGCTATGACGGTGAAAGATCATGAGATAGAGCAGGAATTTGGACAACGATCACAAATCCACGCTGCTGTAGATTTGATCAAGCTCCTCCTTGAACATCTCCTCTACCGCCCGTCGGCGAATGTTTCCCTTTGTTGCTGTGCGAGGAAGGGTACGGCTAGGCACCACAACCACGTAAGCGGCCGAGACGATCCGCTCGTGGAGGTACCGGCGCGAGTGGAAATGGCGAGTGCGGTGGATGATCGCACGCTTGAGCTCCTCGGGATCGCCGGCCACCTTTGGCTCGACGAACAGCGTGGGCGAAGGCCGTCCATTGCCAACAACAACGCATTCGGCGATGAGCTCTGCGCAGGTTGCGCGTACGTTGTCCTCGATCGCCTTGGTATCGCAGCGAAGCGAATTCTCCGATTTGATCCAGTCATCGTCGCGCCCGCGTGAGACATACTGTCCGGGCGCGACTTCCAGGAAGAGGTCGCCAGTGTGGTAGTGCCCGTCCGCCTGCCGGAGGGACGGGTGGGGACAGTCGCCGGAGGTGGAGAGGATGACGAGTTCAAGTAGCCGTTGGTTTGCATTCTGGTAATTTGTCTCGGAGTCCG
>CCBP010000392.1:90218-101480 GCA_000765035.1 Trametes cinnabarina
TAGTCCAATACCTGGCCGCCAGTTCGACGTCCTCAAGGAACTGCTTGTAAGAGATTAGAGCCCATTCCTCGACGACATCGTTACCAGGAGATAGACGAGGGACCTTGAAGGCCGGAGAGGAGGAATATAGCGAAGCACTGCGCTGGAGGACGGTGAGATGTGTCTGGTAAGCCATTTCGCTCGGAGTAGATGACAGAGGGGATGGTGTTGGTCAGTCCCAGTCATGTCGGAATTCCTTATATGCAGCAGAGAGTCTGCAATGCCCTGAGAGGAGCTATGCGAGGCGGTATACGGATGTCACTTGGAACCAGTCATAATGTCGGACTGGCGAGTTGGTAGCTCCGCCTGCAAATTGTACAGCTGGCCAGACAGGAACGTCGGTCAGGAATGATGACAGCGGCGGCGGGTTAAGCTGGAGGGCTGGGCGTTGCTTCGTAAGGAGCCCGCCGGGTCCACGCTGGGAGGCACGGACTGGTAAAGTCGGCGTGACATAGTCATCGCCGCTGCTCTGGCACGGCTGCAAGGATACAATCAACCCTGTAATGTGTGCATGAGAAGTCTGATATTTAATGACATGAGCGTTCCGAATCGGAGGAGAAGCCAATCTACCCGGGACGTACCTTTGCTTTGCCCGCCAATGCGAGATTCTTCAGGTACAGCTTGCGCTGTTGGCTAACCGCCAGACCCCAATTAATACATATCTGTCGCTACAGTTTCTACGTGTGACAACACAGCGTCCAGGCGACTACGCGGTAACACAGCCCCGTGGCCTCTGAGGAATCCTGGCTTCGACAGTGACATCTATCGTGCACCCTGAGCTGGGCTATTGAACGTGATCGTGCGTGGTGAGCGCGCCACGAGTCTTCTAGTAAGTCAGAGCCCACGTCCGCGACCGCCATCGCGGTTTCGGCAGAGGCGTGCATCAGTGCCAAAGGTTGAGAAGAGACGCGATGCGAGCATCAGCGTTGGCCCGGTTGGAAGTGGGAACGTCGACACAAGATATCACGTTGGGCGCCTTGGAAGCAGGTACCTGCCAGTCAAGATCCAGATCGGCGTCAACAAGTACTACACGTCGTTTGCTCCCGTCTCGTCATCTACTACTGGCACCCCTCCCTTTTCCTGGAATCCGCCGAGCAGTAGCTATTTGGTCACGGTTGCGCAGCATTTCCTATCTCATTTGGAGACATCATATGCATTCTGACGAAGAACTTGAACCGTGTTTGCGCGGAGCGCAGAAGCCGTCCGGAGTGCGGTATCCTGTGCCTCGGGACGCGCCCTCCGCACGACTCCTGTACTGACTTCCGACAATAGCATGCCGCCACAAGCTACACGTTTCGCAGCCTCCAGCTACAGTAGCATTGCTTTTGAAACGATAGCGAGCAAGAAGGCCAGCATGTCATGCGGTTCTACCGTTCAGCGGCGGTTGGGCATAGTCGGAGAGCCGGGTGAACCGTCTCCGGAACGTACTTTCAAATTCGGGCGCTGGTCTTAGTTAGCTCGCAATCATTTCGCGCGTTCGGCCAAGTGGCGAAACCGACTCCGGATAGACAGAGAGAGAGAGAGAGATTCAGGGGTGCTTATTAGAAGATATCCTGACCGGCGTGCATCGGATCGCTGGGCCTACCGCGTCATGAGGGCGAACAGGCGAGTATCCTGCATATGAATATAGCGGTGCCCAGCTCTTCTGGTCTCTAACTTGAACACACTATGACAGCTGCTATCGATATATGAACTGCAGGACGTCGTATTGGGTCCAAGATTCATCTAATCGTCTGCAGCAGTGCTCATACGCAGTCGCGCAGGCTCTGCTGCGACGTACCACCACCGTTGCGCAAGCTCGAATACAGGCTTGTACTGTATGACATATGTGGCACCTCCTCCCAAGTGCACCTGAAGCAACTTACGACCGAGTCTCATCTTGGAGAAACAAACATTCTCGCAGCCTCCCCCAGACTGCTGCTCACAGATGCCATCCCTCGTCAGGCCCATGACACGTCTCGTTCCGCGAGACAGATTGCCCTCAGTGAGGGGTCACTCTCATTTGCCGCCGCTTCGCTGTTCTCGGCCGCGTCTCTGGGCGAACCTGTCGCCGTCGATCCGTCACAGCTTGTCCGCGACGTCGAGTCATCATGATGCTCGCCCACGCTCCCACCCCTCTGTGTGCGGTGCGTATCACCGGCAGCGCTGCTTCCTGGCGCACTATATCATCCTTAGCCTGACGTTTGCCAGGCGCGGCCCGCTCTCGTGCTGATCAATCGACCAGTGGGCCAAGGGATCATTTCCGCCAATATACGTCTACGACCGTGGCTGAGGGCGACATATTCTGTGCCGTGTCATTGCGCCGCGCCCAGGTCAATCCGTGGTTGCTGGTCAGACGTGTCGACGCCGTCCCAGAATGCGTTCATTGCGCATATGAACCCCGCTCCTACCCACACAGCCTGTGTGCCATGGGTCCTGCAAGCCGTGCACGCATCAACGCATATATCACTGCCCGCCGGCAAGGCGTGCGCCATTTCTTCCGGACACGGCAATTCTCTGTGCGAAGGCACTGATGCTCGTCCCACTGCGACACGCATATAGCGCGATGAACCCTTCTTCTGAGTTCCGCACCTACTCTCATGTTGATGCCACTCACGTTCCTGCCGGGTCTCGGGTCCTAGTGCCTGTCCGAAGGAGCTGATGACGCGATGGCATCTGGCGAACAAGCAGCCCGACGCTCTGATAGGGCCATCTGTCTATGATCGGCAGTCGCGGCGAAACGTCCTAGGACCGAGAAGGTGAGAGTGGTCTGCTGTATAGTGGGATGCTCTAGATACTGAGAGGACTGCCTATGGTACAGGGGATGCGAAAGTTGGTGGTAATAATGATAGGGCCCGAAGGTTCTGTGCCTTCGGCTGACCGAGTCCCAGGGTATCATGGATCGAAGCCTCGGGCACACTCCAATGTGCCCACTCATCGCCATATAAGATCGAATAGAGACCTGAAGACCCGAATGAAAAGACGACAGACGGCCCCACCTCGACATCTCTTGCTCCCCGCCAGCACTACGCAGCAACGATACCGACGTTATCCAGGGCAGACGTCTGCTTCTCCGACGCGACGTCGACCGCCTCCTTGTGGGGGGTTCCAGTTGACTGGGCGGGAGATGTTAGGGCGCCTTGGAGGCGAAGATCGCGGCAGTACTCCTTCAGCCGCCGAACGGCGTCCGCGCCCTCGCCAGAGAGCGCGGCAGATGCGCCCTTCTTCGCGCCGATGCCGATGTCGAGCGCGTCGCTCAAGTCATGTACGGCGGTGACGTTAATCTCATTGAGGTGTTGGTAGAACCCGTCTTCACCACGTTCAGCACGCAGGTTCAGGAAGTCCTCCAGCGCGGAGCACATATCCACGACGTCGTCTTCGTGGCACTGCACCGACAGGCTCTCGACGGGCGAATCAGAGAGCGTCGCGAGGGTGTCGACAACGTTCTCGACAGGGAAAAGAGGGGTGAGGTGGACCTTGCGCAGCTTTTTCAGCGGCTTCTCGGGGTGCTTGGCGCGCGCGAACGCTTGTGCAGTAAGCGCGGCGCTGAGCGCACACTCGTCCACGGTGTGTCCGATGTTGCCCATGATCCGCTCGGTGCAGACACGGTTGTAGTCGCTCGACTCGTGATAGCAGCTGCCGAGGTCCAAAACCTCAAGGCTGCAGTAGACCGGTGTGCTTTCCCAGTTCGGATCGCCGAGGTGGGTATCGCGGATGCGGAGCTTTTTGAGAGTGGGGAGGCGGAGGAGGGAGGGAAGTCGGAGCTCCCGACCGAGGATGGGATGGTCAGGAATGTCTTCGTCGCCTTTCACGACCGGCACGAAGGGGCGCGCCCCGACGAGGTCGGGGGCATGCATCGCCGAGCGGGTAATTCGGTCAAGAGATAACTGGCGCAGGTTTGGAACGGACGCTGCGATGGAGACGACCAATCGCTCGCTCCTGAATGATCCATGGAGTGTCAGCGGATGGCGTCAAGCAAGAAACGACAGATAAGACGTACAGAGGCGAGCGGTCTTCGTCTCCGCAGTGATCGATGCACAACGACTTGAGCGATACGAGATGCTCAAAGCATGGAATCACCGCCTTCGCCAAAGAGGCCGCCAGATTGAGCGTCAACTGTTCGAGCTGGGTGCAGTACGGGAGGAAACCGACGAGGGCGTCGGTGATGCGGATTGGTGGGGATCCAGAGCCAGACTGGTCTGCACGTTTGGTGCAAATGGTCAGTTGGCGGATATGCCGATTGTATGGCTTGGGAACGGAGGCGGCGTATTGCTGCAGCGCTTCTGCGCTTGCGATATTGACGCACTGGGGTAGACAGTCAAGTCAAATCATTGTAGATCACGATCGCAGGGTCTGGACGTACGCGGAAGAGGGAGGGTATAGAGAGGTTGTAGGATTCACTGTTCACTCTGGCGAACGTCCTGACGTCGACGAGTTCGAGGGTGTCCACGATGGCGAGCTTCATCTCTATCGGGAGGCTGCACCAGGAGGGGGTTGGGCGGGAGTTGTGGAACATTGTGGTTGATTGTTAGCTCAAAAGTGAAGCTGTGAGAGGAGGCAGATTGGCGAAGGCTGAGGATGCGAGGATGATGGGGTTCTTGGAGGACGATGGCGGGGGATTATAAAGGAACTGGCGGCGGATGGGGGAGAGGACCGAGGAGGTCGGGAGAAGGAGGCAGAACGTGGCTGGGACGCGCTCTTCCCGGCATCACGGATCTCACACCTCTCAGCGATCTTGCCGCCGGCGTCTGCCACTGCTGCTTGCCATGATCCACTCCTTCGGATTCATATCAGGATCAGTGCCACAGCTTCAACTTGTGTACTCCTCTGCTGCTATTACGCTCGTGCAATAATCCATACGCACGCAATCCTTCACTCTGTCGCTCTCTGCGCACCCGCTTCTGGCAGATAATACCGAGCACCGACGGCGCGATGTAATGTCGGCCCTGCTTATTCCACTGCGCTCACACTCCCGACGCAGACATGACATCCCATCAGCCTCCTACTCGTCTCATGCCGTCTACTTTACCCGGTAGTCACCCTTGTTCCCGTCCATCATCGTCACTGTCGTGTCCATGTGTTGAGCAATTCCATATTCTGATCCTACAAACCGCATGTTAGCGCGGATCTAACATGAGGGTGCCTGCGCCACTACAGCATGCTCGTCACTGATTCCACCCCGCAGCGCCGCGAATTCATGTGGTTGTCACTAAGTACGACTTGTACACGCCTCGCGAACAAAGCATGCCTACTTCCTTGCTTTCCGGACCACCGCATTCCCATCAAAGCCAATCGTGTACTGCGCGCCTTCTGCGGTGCGAGAAGGCCTAGAGGCACATCGACGAGCACTGGTATGTCGTCAGCGTCGTGCTAGTGGTCCGCTTCTCCCTCTGTTCCGGACGCAGCTCGTAAGCCATTCAGCACGCCTATTCGACCTTCTGCACGCGCTCTCTATCTCATCGGCCGCCTCCCATCAGCTTCCTCTGCACCATTGACAGATGGCTACTACCCTCTCTGCCCCCGTGGGTGCCGGCCATCTTATCCATTCAGGCGCCGGGGCTCTGTGTCCCGGCGTGATGCCTGGTAGCTGGCGCGCTCCCTCTCCGGTAGCTGTGGTGTGCTCTTGTCGATCTTCTACTTGTTGATGGCTCGTATACTCCGGTCGGGCGTGTGGCCAGATTCCGACTGCAGATATGCTGCGCACTGGATGTTGTCCAGCGACATATCCTACTGTACATGTGCCGCTTGCACAAACGCTCGGGACTCCTTGCTGGTCGTGCTCCGATCGACTTCTGGCATTTGGCAGCTTCTGACGGTCTTCTCGGTCGCGTGGTCTTCGGATAGCCTGTCAGCGGAACCTTCCACGCTGAAGCTATCGTCTCCTCCTTCGTCCATGCCCACGCCAATCTGCCATCTTTGCACACAATGTTACCATCCTACAGTCCTCTCGCACCGCGTGCCCTCTAGCCAAGGAACGCGCGCTCGTACACGAAACACGACCACCGACCGCATTCTATCCACTATTTCAAGTGGGTTGTCAGGCCTACGGATGTCAGCACTCAGGGCGGCCCGCGTCCTCGTGCGCACCCGACTTGTCACATCTGGACGTATGGTCCCCTGCAGCTGACGACCGCACACCGCGGGCCCTGAATGTCTGGCGTCCTTACGCCCATCAGGGCAACGTTTCGCTGACGTTGTCCGGCTCCTTCAAGTCGGGGAGGAGAGTACGGGACGCCGACGCCGTCGCAATCCTCCGCGAGACGCCTTCCGTCGGTCCCTTGCTGCCACCTAGCATGACGCTCTGCTTTTGCGCTTCCGTGCAGAAGTCCCATGCGCAAGTGGCGGTCGGTCTCAATAAATGTGCTAGGACGAAGAGGGTTACCGCCACCTGGATTGGCACCGCACTATGCCCGAAGCAAAGCTCAGCGCACCACCCTCAAGACCCCTCCGGTGCGCATCGGGCCTTTCCGTCATCTTATGCACTCTTCGCGTCGGACCTTGCCTAGTGCTCGACAAAATTGCCAAAAGCGGCCTCCTGCGCGCCCCTGCTGCGTCGCTGGTACGTTTATCCCGTAGGGTGCAAAACTCTATGGCCCTATGGGTCCGAGCCCGTCCAAACCCGTACTACCTGTTGCATGCGTGCAAGGCTGTTAACTTATCTTGCTCCGAGCGGGAACGGGAGCCCAACTATCCTTCTTTGCCCTCTCGGTGTCTCGGACATTTGCCACGTTGGTGACATCGTGCATTCGCAGCACTGCAACCCAACAGGCGTTGTCGGCTCAGGGTCTTGTGCAAACCACCCACATAACGCTGCGCGGCCTCGGAGTCCGGACTATGTCGGATCGACGCTCACAAGTGAAAAGCACTGCGCATCTGTGCGCACAGTCTCCGATCGAGTCGTGGATGGCCGCGTGTATGTGACTATCCAACATCTCAGCGGCCTTGGTCCGGAAGACGAGTATTCTCGGTCACTCACGGGCACACAGGTGCACCGCGCCAAAGAGCGGTAGCTGAAGTCACTAGCGAAGTCCGACGAACCGTTCTGCGCCGAGCTCGTCCGCCCCATCTTGCGACAGCGGCATGAGTTCAAGGGCCTCCCGTGCAGACGGACCCACGGTACAGTACAACTTCTCAACCTTCTAGGATCTTGTCAGATCCAATCGTGCGCTGCGAGACGTGATGGCGCATCAGAGAGCACAGCTTGGAGCGCCCTCGGTGATCAGTCGGTGATCGAGGTCGGCGGTGGAACGACGGGAAGGTTCCGTGGTGCGGCTTCGGGGCGCACGAGGCTCGCTCGTCCAGACGTCCAAGGACCAAGACCACAAGGAACTGGCAAGTGTGTCAACGGCGCAAATGCCCGCCAACATTCCTCGCACCGCGTGTCTCAACGACCTCGGCCGGGGTGTATCAGCATCTCGGAAGCGCATCGAGGTCATCTGCGGGTGTAGCCCTGGCAGGCGGTCCGGTGCTGTGCTGAGCCCGACCAAGTCGAGATTGCATTTTGTCTCTGTAGAAGGTGCTCGCGATGTCGTCCTGGCGACCGGCGAACATATGGGATCCGGTCTTGTTCCGTGGCGGGAAACCTCGAGATGGACAAACTTCATAGATCTGCAACGTTGGACGTCGGACCCGCTGCAAGTACCGCAAGGACATCTGAATCACAGAGTGTCAAATCTCGTAGCTGTAGCCTCCAGTAACGCTGCCATAGCCGCACGACTCGGATGTTCCTCCATGGACATTGGAAGTACACTGAGCCCCAGGGATCGGCAGACCGATATCTGGTTATCTGTCCATGCTGTGGAGGCCGCAAGAGTACAGCTGAAGGAGCACGACGAGCGGCTTCGAAGGGCAGCGCCGTGTATAACGACTCGGACTCTCCGTTGCTACTCGGAGAGAGACTGCGCTGCGCTGACGGGACCTGCGCTAGCGAGGAAATCAGCCACCTGACGAGGATGCTATAAATCGACGGAGCCTCTCGCGGATCACTGGTCTTCATCACTCCCTCCACTATCAGCCAAGTACACCAGACGATACACTATCCAGTCCTCACTGCTTCTGGAGTAGCTGCTCCGAGTCATAGCGGACGGACTGGCATCGATTGCAAACGGTATGTGTCGTGTTTCGGGCCGACCCGACGGTCGAGCTCGCGCGCGCGATCGTGCCATATCCCGCACCACGCCCGCCATATGTACCTACGCCCTGCGTTTTTGCCCCCTCACGTATTTGCTTCCCTTCCCCCTACCATCCTACCTGCTCTTACTACTGTGCCTACCCCGTCGCTCTTTAATACACGCGCAAACGCGCCGTTTCGCCCACCTCGCCCGTCTCGCGCTCCCTAAGCGCCCGCGTAGCGCCCGTTCCGCGACCTCGAAACTCTACAGTATGTGCACATCAACGACACCCAAGGGACGCTACCGTGATGACTGCACACCATGGCCACTGATCTGCCTCGTCCCAATAGGCGGTCGTCAGGTGCACACGCTCGCTCATGATGCTTCTGGTGGAAGTGGTGATACATTCATACAGCTGCTACGAAACGATCATCATGGGCGGACAGACGGACGTAGACACGAATGGCGATGCAAGCTCCTAAGAGAGCCGCCGGACCCGGAGCGATAAGTGAACACGACGGCGTGCGCCGTGCAAAACGTGTAACTTTGTAACCATGCGGGGAAGATCAAGACGTCGCGAGCGGTGGTCCTTGATTTGTATGTAACGTGGGCCCAAAATGCATGAGAAGAATAAGAGTAGGGTAGACGTGGGTGCGTATGGCAGGTAGGTGTGTGTCGCCGGAATTTAGAAATGTGGGAAGGCAGGAGGGAAGGGAGCAAGAGCAGTGCCGCGCATCTAGAAGTACTCTAGTATGTGCACACCAGCAATTGCGCTGATCACGCGGTAAGCACTGAGGTGGGATGATACTTCACCTTCTCGAAGATGCGGAACAGCGCTATAAAGAGATTGAAGCAGTACATCATGAGCCCAACGCCCACGAGGCAGATGAGCGCGACCTGATCGTCGCATAGCGAATCGCCGACGCCGCCCTCGAAGCCGTTGATGCCATTCGGGAGGGACGGACGTGGAATCTCGCTGTACCACGATGTGCTCGAGGCGGACGCGCAGGGGATGAGGGAGGTGAAGAAGTTGTCAAAGGCGAGCGCGAGCGCGGCGGACCATGTGCAGATGAAGACGACCTCGAAGAGCGTATATGCCAGCTTCCAAGAGGTGTGCCACAAGCCCAATGGCCTGCCAAAATATTCGAGCTGCACGGAGAATTCAGCGGGAGCGCAGGTTATGCGAGAGTAGGGACCCACGTATATAGCTATCATGACATGGACTAATGTCAGGCTGGCGAATATAATGACAAGCGTTCTAGAGCAAATGCGGGTCAACCAACCGTCATTACGTGCGTCGCTCGAAAAGCGCTTACGGTGAAGACCCGAGCGCGCCCATGACGCCATTCCTGGCCTCGATGATCCGTATGCGGATCGCAATGGCCAACGCCGCAGTTGTCAATACGATGTTGCATAGACGGAAAAGCTAAGGATACGGTCAGACAGGTCGCCAGGGACTGCTTAGGTGATTCGCACCAGGGGGACGTATAAGTTGTACATCATGTAGGCTCTCAGCCGCTTTCGTCGCCGCTGCCATGGAGCGAGCTTCTCATCGTCGTGATGGGATCCGTTCTCCGGCAGGTGCGGCTCATGTTGGGCATCCAGCCCGCTCGGATGCGAAGACGTCCACGGTGTGTCCCAGCCCGGCGTTCGACTATGCGCAAGGGTAAAGGGACCAGTACTGGTGGGAGGCATGTCGATGTGCAACCGGTTGCGGGGAGTCGCGTGTGGCGTCACCGACTGAACTTCCTCGCGGTCGGAATCACGCAGTGTGGTTGGGCTGTCCTCGTCGTCTTCTCCTTGAGAACGGCGGAGGTACGAGACGTTGAACCAGGGTATAGACATGGAGCGGGAGCCATCCCGCGGACGCCTGATCTGCCTTGGCGGGTCCTGCTGGGACCCAGGGGAGAGTGGCGTTGATCCAGAATCCATGGGTCTGTGTCTTGCAAACGCCCACCATCGGGAGGGACCTGGGTCTTCAGGAATCGAAGACTGGGTGGACGCTACATCAGAGGGGCGACGGGAGTCTGGGAAGTGCCGCTCATGTTGATCGTGCTCGTTAGGAGAGGGAGGTTCATCGCGGGCCCATGCTATACAAGATGTTCAGTCGGGTATGCTGAAAGCGAGAAAACGTGGTGAGCACGGACGTGGAGCGGTGTTGATGTAAGTCTTGACTGTGGACGGAGCAGCGCGAGAACTGCGGACGCTGTGGGACTTGGAGAAGGTGGAGGCCGAGACCGAGTGCGGGGGGTGCGGTTGCTGTGACTGCGGGGGGTCGTTGCTCATGAGTGCCTCCGGGAGAGAGGAGACGGAGAGGAGGAGGGAGGAGGGAGGGAGGGAGGGAGGGAGGGAGGGCGGGATAGGAGGAGGCGGAAGAGGAGGAAAGAGGAGAGGACGAAGAAAGGAGAGGATGGCGCAGAGGAAGGCAGGAGGACGGCCTGCGCACAGTGCGGCGCTGTCACTGTCAGACGAGTGGGAGAAGGAAAGAACTGGCATGCTCCGAGTCCGTCTCTCCCGATGTCACACTCTCGCGTCCTCTCTCTCCGCTCTCTCTCTCCTCCGTCCGTCCGCATCTCTCCTCTCTCCTTCATCAGCGCTCACTATCCCAATTCATTCTTCTCATCATGGACGACGCTATCCCGTCCATTCAGACCACCGGCGTCGGCTCCCGCTTCGTCTCTCAGTCCGAGCTCGAAACCGCCAAAGCAAAACGCGACGAGCAGTGGAAGGCCGCATACGCCAGGTGTGTACCATCCCTCTCCCCTCTCCGGCCAATCAGCTAAGCATGTGCAGGTTGGGCCAAGAACCCCCACCCCCGCCCGCAGAGGACGTGTTTGATGGTCGAAGCTTGGCAGAGGTCCGTCCATCCCCGCATCTTCCATACTGACCCGGCCCATGACACCTTTCACCTCCTCAGAAATTGGCGGCGAACAGAGTAAGCCTACACCCCTGCGTGTTCAGCACGGGGCTTACGCACTTCAGGCAGCCAAACAAGAGGAATGGGAGGAGCGCAATAAGCTAGGTGAGGCTGTCTTCCTATCCCACCCCACTCCTGCACCGCACGCCGCACTGCAGCCAGTGCAGCCTCCCCCGATCCGTGCTGACCCGCTCCGCGCACAGGGAACCAGTTCCA
>CCBP010000392.1:101536-132186 GCA_000765035.1 Trametes cinnabarina
GTAACAAGCCGCCTCCGATAGGTGCGGCCGCAGCGGTGCTCAGCCCGCCGCCCGCAGCAAAGCCTGCCGCCGCGCCGACAAGGAAGGACCCGAAAAAGGCCCTGAAGGGCGTCCTGGTGAAAAAGAAGCCAAAACCTGCTGCCGCCAGTGCAGCTGCACCCACGAAAAGCGAAGCTGCCAAGGAGGACAAGAGCAAGGATGATGAGAAATCCGCAGGAGACGAGCGCGACGCGAAGCGGCGGAAAGTCGCTGAAAGCTGAGCGCTGACCGGCGGTCTGCGATGGTGTTTCGTCACTGGTGTCCTACCCGCCACCGGTGCTTGTATTATTATTTGCTTAACTTTCAATCCTCCGTGATACAACCAATGTGCGTGTTGAGAGTCAAATGCATCGTAACAGCCGCAACATCACTGGTTTTCAGCGGTAAGTCATCCTCTCCTGGTAACCGGACTAGGCGTAGGCGTCCACCGGACTTTCTCAAGGTCCCTCTCCCGTGCCCGGTCAGCATGGCTCTCCCAGCCCGACAATCGACCCATTGCATCCGCCCTTCTAGACGCAGCAGTACCCATAGTCGTCCTATCCAGCAATCTCCTCGCCGCAGGAGTCAGAGATCCAGGAGCATCAGCCTTCCGGGGAGTCCATGACGGCGGAGGCATCGACCCCTTCCGCAGGCCGCCGGTGCTGCCCGACGATCGCGCGAGGCCCGGGATGCCACCAAGCAGCCCGGCCTTGGCGCGCAGGCTCTTCGACGCGTCGTTCGACAGCTTATGTGAGAGACGTTCCCTTGTCGAGGGCTCGGCGATGCGGAACGGCGTGGCGGGCGTGGGGATGTCGGCGGGGTCGTCGGTCTGCGACAGCACGCGGGGAGTCGCGTTGAGCGTGCCCCACGTCATAAGCTGCTTCACTGCAGCCGGTCCGAGCTCTGAGGGCGTAGGTGACGGGATGGAAGGCACCAGGGCGTGGGTGTCACTGGTGGGAGACCGTGGGCGATCTGGGACGTCGGTCAGCACTCGTTCAGAGATGGTACTGGGTTGGCAACTCACATGGAGTGCCGGCAATGGCTGCATCGACACGGCTGCGTGTTGGGCTGGGTGGCGCGGATATAGAGTGATCAAGCTTGTCATCTTGCTCCGGCAACCTGGTGTTCATATGCTTTATAGCTTTCGGAGGACCCTTCGCATCCTCCGCTTTCGGAACAGACGGGGGATGGTATGGTGAAACGTCCGCATCCGGCGGAAACATGAGGGCGTTGCGAGCCTGAGGGCGAAGTAAGCACGAATGCACATTGCGCATGTCCATCCAGACGTACCCTGAACTTCCACACATCCACACCTGCAGGTCGTGTGTCCTTCTTGGGTGCCATGACATCGACGACCTCCTGATCGTTCTTCTTTGCGGCCTTGACAAGGGCGGAGTCGTCCTCCGCCCTCCCTTTCCCCTTCCCACCCCCCGCGCTCACCAGCTCCTTGTGCATGCCATCCAACAGATCCTCCACCTCGTCCTCCTCCTTCTCATACAGGACTTCCGGTTCCGCAGGCGCAGCCTCAATGAGCCCCGCCGGAGTAGCAGCCTCGACCCTAAACCGCTCCTTCACCCCCGCACCGAGCTGCGGTTCGATGAGCAGCCTCTCCCTGTTCTCGATCATCCTGTTCCGCTGCTCCTCCACCCGCCGCTGCGCCTCCCACGCCCACCCGTACTTCTCGCGCCGGCGCCGGTTCTCGGCGTCCAGAATCTGCGTGAAGCTCGAGTTGTCCTCGGACGTGTACCGCGCTTGGAACGCGTCCAGGCTCATGTCCGTGTCGTACCGCGGACGCTTCGCGGCGGCCTCTCCATCGGGCCCTCGAGGCGTGCGCAGCGGGGTGTCGGACGGGCCTGCACGGTACGGTGTTTGGGATGGTGTCTCCCACCCGCGTGTTCGGTGCGAGGCGGGGGTTTGGAGATCTTCTAGGCGGCGTACGGAGGCTTCGATGAGCGTTGGGTCTTGCGACCGGAGAGCGTCCAGGTAGTCGTTCGTCGCATCTAGGTGCACGAGTGACGGAAAGAAGTCTCGCTTGATGATGTGCGAAAGAGCTTCAGTATACTCGTCTTCGTCGAGGACGACCTGGCGATTGAGCGACCTGGCGGGCTGCGAGCTCGAGGAGGAGGCCCCCGGAATCATCGCCATTTCGAGTGTAGTATGAGATATGAGAGTAACCAGTGGTAGGGTACAAGCCGCAATGACGGAGAAGAGAGCACAACCGATGCGGCTGATGGCGGGTAGAGCAAGTTCAAAGGTCAGCAAGTACGGTGCCACATGCATAGGCGCCCATGCTGTAATACGGAGTTACCCCAAACTAGGAAGGCGAGAAGGAACCTTTTATGGTCCATGCGAGACACCGAGGGGCAATCAGGTAGCTTCTGTAGCTGTGATATCATAAGTATCATGTAATACCTCAGGAAAGCTGTGTCAAGACTCTGATTGATATATGACTTACAGCCCACTGCAACAATACTCGAACTATCCGTGACAGCCCGTTGCCGGCTCATGTCCAGCTGCAGGCGCATTCGCACATCCCACCTTTTCACAAGATACGAACAGTGATTGGCACATCCATCCTTTATAAAGAATATTAAGGCTATCATCATAGACGTCATGGATATGGAGACATGAGACGGCGCAAGTCAGCCAGCCCGAAGGCCCGCTCAGGCCTGCACCTCTGCTGTAGGTAGCTGTATGTATGTGATCGTCAGTTCGTAGATATGGGGAAAGAGGGGCAGGGGAGCGTTATGCGTATGTACGTACGTAGTAGGGGTTGCATTGGCACGTACTACTGTAAACTACTAGTCTCGGCGCAGGCAACAAGAAGATTCAGTAGCACAGGAGAGAGCGGGAGGGCAGAAAGAACATTAATACAACGATGCTGAAGAAGAAGAAGAGCAATCGGCGAGAAGCATAATCGCAGGCAGCCAGTGAGAAAGCGACTCAGCTCCCATTCCGACCGTACAGCAGCGTCGCGCTTCCTGATCGCGCTCGCGTCTTGGCGCCAGGCATGCCCTCGGGATCACTGCCTCCTCCACTCCGTCGCCCTGAGGTTGGCTTCCCAATCCGGCTCTGACTTAGCACGGAAGGCGCAGGGAGCTTCGGAGGCCGTACAGTGACGTTGGAATGAGTGCTCAGAGTTGGTGAGTGCAGACCTGGCGAGTTGGTACTGGCTCCCAGAGACGAGCGCTTCGGTTGACCATATGCACCCGTGCCGGGACCCGTTGAACGCTTGAGGCCGCCACCGCTGTACAGACTCGCCGAGGGTACGGGCAGGAACGTGGGCGTGGAAGGGCGTGACGAAGGGGTGGGGATGGAGCTCGTAGTGCTGGTCGTAGCATTCGTACTGACGCTGCTCCGTCCCTCCGTCGACACCGAGAGCCTTGACTGCGGACGCCTTATCCCGGTAGGCATGACGCTCTGCGACAGCGCGCTTGGCGCCCGGCTGTTGCTCCCATTAGACGACGGAGAGTCAACAGAGCGGAAGGACGACGGGGCGGTAGGGCTCGACGGTCGTCGCCGCTCCTTCTCCTTGTCCTTCACTGGCGACGGCGAATCATCCATGATGAGCACCCAACCAGAAGTATCCGCTCCCGGAGTCCGCTTGAAATCGCCGTCGGAGTCGATGCTGAGCCTCCGTGAACTCGGCACGACGGGATTGAGGCGTTCCTCATGCGACGCGGAGCGGGAAGAAGACGCGGTCGAGTGCGCTGGTGAGGAAGACGGCTTCGCAGGGACAGGAGGAGGAGGCATTGCATTCGCCGCGGCGCGGTTCGTAACGCTGCCCATTCGTAGCCGGGGTACCCGAGTGTGAATCTTCTGCTCCAGGACCTTCACGCGAGCCCTCATTTCCGAAACCATTTGTACACCCTTGCTCCTGGACGCCGTCGGAGGCACAACAGTAGACGTGCTTGCGGTGCTTGCACTGAGTGCGGACATTGCGCGACTGGCAGGAGGCCGGGGAACCGGGGTACGAGGGGGCGGCAGACGGGACGGACTAGCGGAGAGACCGGGGTGAGTAGCCGATCGAGCAAGAGAGGAAGGTGTCGAGAGGTTGGAGCGCGGAGGATGGAAGCCTGCCCGCTGGAGCATAGAGGTAGGAGTAGACGGTTCGCCGCCCTTTGTCGGACGTGGTGAAACGATAGAGATGGGCGCAGGGAGATCTTTGGCAGGGGTTTCTGGAGGGGAAGTGAGGTCGGCAAGGGAGAGATTTGGAGGCGCTGGGACTTTCAGTAGGTCTTCGTCCGATAGCGACGGTGTGGCGATGGATAGTGAGGAGGGTGCGGATGATTCTACCGATGTGGAAGAGATACTGTTTGCCCGCTGCTGTGCGGTGGCCAGTTGGTCCTTCAAGATTGCGATCTCCTCATTGGCATCTACGCGAAAGCACAAGGGATGCGTTTAAGGGACAGAGCGCCTTATAGCGGGAGCGGGACTCACCTCTTAGTTCGTCTCGCATTCGTTGGCATTCCTCCTCCATGTTCGCCTTATCAAGCAGCTCGTGTTCCAGCAATATCTTCTCCTCCAACACCCGCGCATACTTCTGCTCAACATCGGCCAAACTGGACGATATTGCTCGTTCGCTCCTCTCCAAATCATCGTTCCCCATCTCTAGCTCCCGCAATTGCACCTTCAATTTCTGGTGATCTTGTCGTAACTTGTCCAATTCGCGTTGAAGGGACGTCGTTGTCGTATTGTGCGTCGTTTGCAGATGCATAAACTTGGACTGCGCACTCTAGTCAGCCCTCCCGTGCATTCACATGCCGGGTGAGCGTGCATACCTTCCACTCGTCCCTCTCTTGTTCAGCTTTAGCCACTTTTACCCTCAGGTCCTGCTGAGCCTTCTCTGTCCGCTCGAGTTCACGTTCAAGCTCCTCCTCTAGCTCCTTGCTGGAGTGCTGGAAGTCATCGAGCTCGGCCCGAGTTTCTGCCAACATATCGGCCACCTCGAGATACCTTGCTCTCCAATCGGTGCCAGGGGAGCTGAAGCTGGGAGATGAGACAGGTCAGCTCGGGCTCGGGTTAGAAAATGGTTCAGCAGCATGTACTTGATAGCATTGTCGTCCATGCCTCTGTCCTTGCGCAGAATGTCTGTAGCTTGAAGGACAGCGGTCATAACGCAGACGGCTATGTACAGAACAGAACCGATAGAACGGGGACCTCGAGCAGACCAGGGGGAAGGGGCAGCGGGGGCACAGACTAGGAACGGAGCGAGCTTGAAGATGCGGTGAGTGAACAACCCCCGTCAGCCCGAATAGTGAACTTGTCGCTCAGCAGCCACGCGAGCCACCTGCCTCTTGCGGGGCAACACGTGGCCGACGCGCGAAACACGTGCACAGCTTCCGTCGCGTCCCTCTTAATGAGCGCGCGACGTCGCCTAGTACACCTCGCAATTGTGACTCCTTTGCAGCCTTTTCGCCACGCATAGGGTTATGATGATACAGCACGAGAAAAAAAGGCTATTTGGGAGGCACGTTCGACGGCTGCCGGTCTCATCACTCTGCAAGCTGTCCACTCGGTCGCCGGAGTCCAATCGAAACAGCCTACCGGATGCCCCGTCGTGTAATAAGATGTTGACGGCATCGTGGTAGTATCAGCATAAATGCGTAAGCACAAGAAATCACAAGAGATCGATGGAGGGCAAACACTATGATGGAATTGGAATGCGTGTCAATGGTACAGGTAAATGGTCTAGCAAAAGATGAGGAGATCAACGGGGTCACTCTACAGGCCTTCTGGTTTGGCACATTTGCGTTTCTCAATCTTGCCAGTCTTCGGACACCGCATCTCTTGCCACGATACTGGCTCCATGGTAGCTCCTACAGGGCATGACGTTGAACCGGTTCGAAGACGTAACTATGACAAGGCCTACCTGCCTCACTGGTGGCGAAGATGACACCAAGGTCGTTGCGAGCGGTCGTAACATAGTAACTCCGCGCATCACCCAACGAGAGCTGCGAAAGCCATCAGCACCCAGCGGTACGATGTGATCCTGCTGTACGTACCACGAGCCCTCGCACGACGTCTCCACCTCGAAAGCAATCAGCAATCTTGACCTTATCCTTTTCTGTCGCTCGCACGTCTTGAACTCGGATGACTCCGGTGAACTCTTCTCCCGGCGGGAGAGGCACGCCGTCTACTACTGAGATAGACAAGGTAGCCTGCAGGGGCGACAGGCGTGTTACGAGGCCGAGTACGACTGAGTTGGGTGTCGGGGGATGAGGTCGAGTGCGCTTAATCTCCAGAGTCTGGGGCAGACAGTATCCGCAGAAAAGACACAGGAACATTCAGAGTGGTTCCAGGGCAGAGCAGCAGGAAAAACCAACGGATCCTGAGTACTGGGGGATGCCGACGAGACTTGCCCTGACGGTACCATCGCGAGCGTAGATGCCGCCTCCGAGCTGAGGGGCGGGCCCGCGAGGGAGAGGGATTGGCTGTCCTGGAAGTACGATATCGGACGCCATAGCAGCGCGTAGAAACAAATAGCAAAAAGCTGCAGGGCAGGGATGGGGATGATGGGACCAGATGCTCCGAGTGTGCCCGAGTGAACGCGCTGTCTGAATTTGTGCATGTTTACGCCCCCAACGATGTATGGCGTACCACTTTTCTTGGTCGACCTCCTCCTCTGCCAGCTGAAGCCCAGCCTCCCGTCCTCTCCGACTCCGCGTCGTTCTCCTGCCCGTTCACGAAATGGCCTTCGCCGTCGCACGCACCATCCTCGCCAGGCGTACGTCTTTTCGTTCCGCTCAATTCCCGGTCACAAGCAGCTCACATCCGCTCTACCCTTTCCGCCAGGCTTCCACGTCTCGGCCTCCCGCCATGCGCTTTCCAAGTTCGCCATGCCGGCGATGAGCCCTACCATGACGGAGGGTGGCATCGCGTCATGGAAGAAGAAGGAGGGTGAGGCCTTCGCGGCCGGTGATGTCTTGCTCGAGATTGTGAGTAAACGAGGCGGCATACCCAAAGCAATTGGCGTCTGACATCTGGCGTCATAGGAAACGGACAAGGCCACCATTGATGTCGAGGCTCAGGACGACGGTATCCTCGCCAAGATCATCGTATGTTGAATGCCTGAAACTGTTGCTGATGGTCTGTTCTGACGTGGGCCATTCTGCAGGCTCCCGACGGTGCGAAGAACATTGCCGTCGGCGCTCCCATTGCTATCATCGGCGAGGAGGGCGACGACCTCTCCGCCGCCGAGCAGCTGGCTGCTGAGGCTGCTTCTGAGAAGCCCAAGGCTGAGGCGAAGGAGGAGAAGGCTCCCGAAGCTCCCAAGTCTGAGCCCGCCGAGGAGAAGAAGCCCGAGCCTCCGAAGGAGGCTAAGCAGGAGATCAAGCAGGAGCTCCACACTGGTGACCGCATCTTTGCGACCCCCCTCGCGAAGAAGATCGCCCTCGAGCGCGGCATTCCTCTCGCGAAGGTCAAGGGCTCCGGTCCCAACGGCCGCATCCTCCGTGAAGACGTCGAGAAGTACCAGGCTCCCGCTGCCGGCGCATCGGCTACTCCGTCCACCGCGGTCCCTCAACCCGCCGCTTCCCTTCCCGAGTACACCGACATCCCTGTCACTAACATGCGTCGCACGATCGGTACCCGCCTCACACAGTCGAAGCAGGAACTGCCTCACTACTACCTCACCCTGGACATCAACATGGACAAGGTGCTCAAGCTCCGCGAGGTGTTCAACAAGTCGCTCGCGGAGAAGGACAAGTCTGCTAAGCTTTCGGTCAACGACTTCGTGCTGAAGGCTGTCGCGTGCGCTCTTGCCGACGTTCCTGAGGCCAACTCGGCGTGGTTGGGCGAGGTCATCCGGCAGTGCGTTCTACGTCATTGCTGATCATGCTTCTCAAGGTGCTCATCCTGACTCTAGATACAAGAAGGCTGATATCTCTGTGGCTGTTGCGACCCCCACAGGTCTCATAACGCCTATCATCAAGGATGTTGGTGCTAAGGGTCTTGCCACCATCTCTGCCGAGGGCAAGGCGCTCGCGAAGAAGGCTCGAGACGGCAAGCTTCAGCCGCAGGAGTACCAGGGTGGCACCTTCACCGTGTCAAACCTCGGCATGTTCGGTATCACGCACTTCACCGCCATCATCAACCCCCCTCAATCATGTATCCTCGCTGTCGGTGCAACGCAGCCGACGCTGGTGCCCGCACCCGAAGAGGAGCGTGGGTTCAAGGTTGCGCAGATCATGAAGGTCACGCTTAGCGCGGACCACCGGACGGTCGACGGCGCGGTAGGCGCACGTTGGCTCTCGGCGTTCAAGGGCTACCTCGAGAACCCGCTGACGTTCATGCTCTGAGTGGTCGAGCGTGCTGGGCAGCGGTGGTGCAGCGGGACGCGTTTGGGCTGGGGCCGCAAAATTCATATCGTTGTTCGTCGACATCCATCCATAGACTTATCACTTTGCTAGTACGCTTTCACCTATAGTTACTCACGATACCGTCGGGATGCTGGAATGCCTAGCAGCTTGTAATTGCCCCTCCACTCTCGCTCCGCGTGGTGTGCCTAGCATCCCCCGATGGATGTACTCATCGTGCGCACTGTACCAATCGCACGCTTGTCAAAGTAGCGAACGGAGCGCCCATATCGCGTCGCGTCGCGTCCTTGAACAGAATTGCTGAGCCTTTCGCGCACGTCGACGCGTCGGTGGCCTTGCATACGACTCTGACGACGTTTTTTGAGGAACCACTCGGTACTTATCGCTCGTCGTCCACCACACCTGGGTGTTGCGCGTAGCTAAAGGGCATTTGCTGCGTATTGTCGCTCGCACACCGCGATCGCTCGTTGGCTTGCGTGAGACGCGTCGCTCCATGGAGCCGGAGTTCATCCGCGAGCAGGTAAAGAACGTCTGGCGCGTCCTCTGTTCGAACGAAGCCCTCATCCAGGAAAGAAACCTGATCATCGAGGTACGTTAGTGCTCATGTTGAACTCGTAGTTGTCTAAAATTCTAAGCCTCCGGCGCCCAGGGTGCCTTTGTTGGGCCCGATTTTGTCGTGAACCAGGCCTCGGTCCTATACGACGCCGTCACCGATAGCGTGAACTTGAAGGCCAACCATGCCCGTGAGCACCAGGTGCGTTTTACCCGTATGTGCTCATCGTGTCGCGTCTGCTTGACACTGTGCTGCAGTTCGTGATCATGAGGCCGGAGTTCCTCAGCCAGCAGGGTAACGCACTGAAGGCCGCCATTGACGACAGTGCACGTCTCCAGGACACGAGCAAGACGACGCATACCGGGGTATGGCCGGCGTTGCCTTGGTCTCCTTTCATCTGAACGTCTGGTCGCTCATGTTTTCTTGTGCAGCTTTCTAGCCTCACCGATACCTTCATTCTGGGCATGGTGAACAATTTACGCGACGTAATGAACGACAACTCTACCGTCGCGTTGCAGTACAGATTGAGGCCCAATGTTGTACGTGTACTCCGCCGGAGCTGGCAGTTCAGCAGTCTCGATATTGATGCATGCGTGTAGCTATCAACGTGCAGTACCAGCTTCACCACACGGCTCACAGCGGCTTTCAGCTGTGCATTAGACTCTTACGTTGTTAACCGGAGGGCCCTGGCCATTTTCCAGGAAGAGGTAAAGCCGTGCGAACTGGCTTCAGGCCTGACCACTGCGAACTCACCGCTGCAATAGCGAACCATAGCGGAACGTACATATGAGAATTTGAAACAGCAGGCCGAATCAGCCGCTGTAGACAAGACCGCAGCTATGGCCAGAATCGCCGAACTTGAAGCATCTATGCTCGCCCTCCAGCAGCGATGCGATCACCTACAGACGACCGCCAAGGATGCTGCATACTTGGAAGCACAAATTCGCATAAGCAAGCTCGAGGATGAGTTGGCCTACGTGAGCTCCCAGCACATGATGTGCAGCTCTACGGTCAGTACGAGGAGGCGAAGCAGCGCTGTCCGAAGAGGTCATTCATCATTTGTTTCAGGTCCAGCGATGCGATGCGGAACTGGCATCTTTGATGCAGGAACACAAGAGCCTCGTGCAAGCTCACGAAGGCCAGCGTCGGGCTGCTGCGGAGTCTTCTCAACAGGTCGCTGCTTTGCGTGCTGAGAAGGAAGAGCTCGAGCGTGAACGAGATAGGCTCGGTGCAGAACTTACCCAGCAACACAATGCCCATGAATCGTTCGTCTTTTGTCAAGACAAAAAACATGAGAAGGCTACTGCTGAAGTACTTTTCAGCTTCCAAGATACACTATTCATCCTTTTGAAACCTGATCATCCTTGCAGATCACACGTCTACAAGATATCATACGGGCGAGAGAGACTGCGGTCAACACGCTCGCGGAGGAAAAGATGCAGCTGAAAGCGGCGTTGGACGCGTCGCAGACAGAGCTTCTTCAGGCGCAGAATCAGGTAGGTTGTCTCTTGCAAGTGTGAGTTCAGAACAGCTCACTGGCATCTGGAACAATGTAGTTGGCGGCTACCATTGTACAATGCGACACTTGGAAGGTCGAGCTTGAAGATGTCCTGGCTCGACAAGGCATCGACGCAGAGCAAATGCTACAGAACGCTGCGAAGGAGCGTGAGAATGCGGACGAACTGGTAGATTGTCCCGTCACGCATTGCACAATGCCCAGATTTGACTTGCGGACTTATAGCTGCACAACGCCGCCAACAAGATCGAGGTTCTGGAGTTACAGCTGCGACAGAAGGACATTGAGGTATTCGTGGGTCCTGTCTGACGTAAGAGTCGCATATGCTCAGAGCTGTCCTTAGATCACCAAGTTGCGCGAAGAAGTGGCTCGCAAAGCTCAAGAGCAACGAATCACTGACGTATCCCAACGACCTCCGACGGCACTTGTGCCTTCCTCAAGTACCGCTGTAAAGCGCGCAGTTGAGGAAGAGAGAGCGACTGTCTCTGTATCTGCCTCACAGCCCGTCGCTTGGGCTCTCAACCTAGCCGCGCACGGGTCTCCTATGCCTCTAGGGCGTGTCAAAGAATTGTCCACCTTGCCCACCATCGCAGTAGACCTGGGTCTCGGACAGGTAGAACCTGCCATCTTTACGCGCCAGTCGCTCAGTAGCGTCCTTGGAGGGTCTATCCAAGGTCTCATTGTTCGGTAATCATCCTGTCTACCAAGGTAGACGCTCCTTTCGCTGACCCTCAGTCATTCTCTTTCACTCTAAGATGTACCGAAAGCGCGACGGAGCTCGCGCGGAAGCACGGCATCTCCACCTATCTATGCCCCAACATGGACCACAACGCGTGGTCACCCCCCGGTCCTGGGAGACACGGATACATGCAAGTCGGTTTGGGACGCGACAGGGACCTATTCAACAACGGCGAATACCGGCACGTTTTCGTCGGCGCCGGGAAACACTTCGTCTACTGCGGCTGGTACCACGTCCTTCGCGTCGAACGCCTCACCCAGGACGAGTGGACCACGCTGCCGCCCAAGGTGCGTACGAACGTCTGCTCGGGATTACTCTCCGTTCTTCACGCCGATGCCGACTCCCCGAATTCTCTCGCTACGCAGGTGCAGACGACGTACTCGCAGACGACGGTGAACAAGGAGAAGTCGAACGACTTCAAGTCGGCGCAGCACGTGCTCGCGATGTACAACGCGGGCGAGCTGCGCGCACCCTGCGTGCGTCTGCAGTGCGTCGGGTTCGACACGGCGTTCTACCAGGAGCTCGTCCGCGCGAACGACCGCTACTTCGAGCACGAACCGCGGCCGATGCCGCCCGCTAATGCAGCCGGTGGGTCGACCAAGCGTCGTCGAGTATCGAAGCCCAAGAAGGTTGGGGAGGACTTTGAGGAGGAAGTCAGTCTGGCTGTGGCGGTGGCCTCGATCAAGTCAGCTACACCGAATGGCGCTACTGGGCCTGAGCCCACACTCACTGCCGGTGCGCCATTAGCATCGGTATCTGCTGCGAGCCAGACTGTCGTCGCACGCCCCGACGTCACAGTGGACGTACCAACAGCTAGTCATTTATCCGCCAGCGCCGGGCCCTCGACGCAAGCATCAGCGGACCCTCCCAGAAGATCCACAAGACTTTTGGGGAGGAGGCAGGCTATCTCGTCTGCGACATTTACCTTGCGGATACCGAGTGGGAAAATCAAGGATCGCACGTCTCAGTCGATGGGGCGCGGCGAGTCAGACATATACCTGTCGTCAGGTTTGGATGATGACGATATGTATGCGGACATGTGAAAATCCCTCCTCCGTCGCTGAACCCACCTCTGTGTTCTTGATCAATTTCTTGCTGTATTGCGGCTATATCTGCTTTGTGATCATGCTATCTTCGTTGTAATACCTCTTGTATTGTACATATACCCGCAGGACTTCCAAATGGCTGCATACTGAATCACGTCTCTAAGAAAGAGACAGCATTCTCTCATAAAACTTCTGGGCTGCCTCCTGCTTCCCCTTCTCAAATTGATCGAATTGCTGAGCGGCACTGCCCACGGGGACATTGGGGTCGCCTCGGATGAGCCCCTCTATTGCGCGGTCGGTGAACTCTTTCAAGGGCATCCACACCTTGGACAAGGCAGGCGTCTTTCCTTGATCTGTATGTATGTCGGTGCATGTCCTCCAGATATGGGAGTGCGAGTAATCAACTCACGATCGTGCAACTCGGACTCGACCAACCTACCCATGGGATCAAGAAGCGGTCAATACAGCATGGCGCTAAGCGAGTGCAGATACGTACGGAGGGAGGATTTCGATGACCTGGACCTTCGTCTTAGACAGCTGGAGCCGTAGCGTGATGCTGAGGCTATGGAGAGCGGCCTTTGTGGCACTATAGTTCGGTACGGTCGCCGCCGGTACGATGGAAAGGCCCGACGAGATGGGTACGATGAATGAGGGACGACCCTTCTCCTGCAAAACAACCAGTCCGGTTGGTCGGATGTAGGCAGGAAAGAATACGAATACTGACACTGAGCTTCAAGAAATGAGGCAGAAACATGACGATGAGTTTGAATATAGAGATGTAGTTCGTGCTGATTTCATCCTGGAACTCTGCTCGAGGGAAGGCTTCCGTCACCAGAGATCAAAGCCAGGCGTATTGCGTACATACTGCTCAAGTCAATCGTCTCAGGCTTGCTGAAGTCGAAGATATGCTGGATGCCGGAAGAGAAAATGACAGCATCAAGCTGTTCGCAGGGCCTATGTATCAGTCCCACTGTCAATCCCGTTGCAAAGGTGCGCCGTGCTCACATCAGGATATTTCGCAACCGTGTCCTCCACGAACTGCTTCAGATTTCCCTCGGTCGTGTTGATGTCGACGCGAGCGGTTCTAATCCTTTCTCCCTCACGAGCGAGCTCGTTGAGACGTTCCTGACGGCGCCCGCTGACTATGACAGTCGGCTGCGAGTCGAGGTTGTGGATAGCGAGGGCCAAGGCACGTCCGATGCCAGATGTAGCACCGAGAACGAGGACACATTTGGCGTCTTTGATTCCTGGCATGGATGGACAGTGTGAGTTGCAAGCTGGATGGTGGAGCTCTGGGGACTGACCGTCGTCTTCAACCTCGTGAATTTATACATTCATGCAGTCGGAAGAAAATACGTTTACCATTCGCGAGAATCGAGCTTCCCCACCGCACAAATGCCCAATTATGTACAGCTGTACACCCAGCAGACTCATGCGTCTCACGCGAGCTCGCCATCTATGACGTCGCGCGTCGATCACACGCGCGTCTGACGTGATTGGCTGCACGCGGCCGTGTCTGACCGACCAAGTGCTGTTCAATCCGGCCTTTCTTGTCCGCCGTTCCTGCTCCATTAGTGCTAAACGCTACCTCCGCAAGGAGAGCACCAGGGGACGGCCATTGCAGAGATATCAGGTGGCGATTAGTCAACGACACGCGCTTCAACGACCAGGCTGCTGCCGCGCTCGAGTTCAGTACGACTCATCGACAATTCTCGAGATCTCGCTTCTGATGTACATATGAATCGACATCGCGATCCTTGGGTCGCACATTTCTCACTCACCGGTACATATCAGTGGGTCTCCACCACCATCCGTTCCTTTATGTGGCGTAGAGAGACATGGCAGTCTCATAGAATTCCTGTGCAGCGTCTTGCTTCCCCCTTTCGAACTTGTGAAAGTCTTCGACAGTCGACCCTACAGGGATGCTGGCATCGCCCCGTATCAGGCCCGCCATCGCGTGCTCGATGAACTCTGCCAAGGGCATCCACACTTTCGACAGAACAGGGGCCACTCCTTGATCTAAAGCTTCATTAGAGGACGCCCGAAGAGCACACAGCGAGATACTGGATGTGATACTTGCGGTCATGCAACTCAGATTCAACCAACCTGTGCGCATAAATTTGGCTTGAGATGTCAGACGACAATCAGTGCCATGGTGCACATACGGAGGGAGGATCTCCATGATATGAATCCTGGTCTTGGCCATCTGAAGTCGCAGGGTGATGCTCAAACTATGAAGAGCCGCTTTTGTGGCAGAATAGTCGGGCACCATCGCCGATGGTACGATGGACAGTGTGGATGTGATGGGGATAATGAATGTAGGACGACCCATGTCCTAGGGAAACGTCAGCCAAATGAAAGACAGAGCTAGAGCTAGGAACGAAACTCACGTTGAGCTGCAGGAAGTGAGGCAAGAACATGACGATGAGCTTGAAGATGGATATATAGTTCGTGTTAATCTCGTCCTGAAATTCTGTCCGAGTCTTACAGTCAAGTGATGATCTGTGCGTTGCTAAGTGTACGCCTAGCTTACTGCTGAAGTCAATGTCCCCAGGTTTGGTGAAGTCGAACACATGCTGGATACCAGAGGCTAAGATAATGGTGTCGAGCTGTACATGGTCAGCAATCCGCCGGCTTCATGCTACAGAAGTACACCATACATCAGGGTAAGTGGAGACCGTGTCGGCCACGAATTTCTTCAAGTTGTTGTCGGTCGTGGTGATATCCAAGCAGGAGGCCTTCATCCTTCCCCCTCGACTGACAAGTTCTTCGAGACGGTCCCGGCGGCGTCCGCTCACTATAACAGTCGGTCTCGAGTCTAGGTCATGAATGGCAAGTGCTAAGGCGCGTCCGATGCCAGACGTGGCACCGAGAACGAGAACACACTTTGCTTCTTTGATTCCTGGCATGATGGAACGATGCGAGGAGATCGGACGGAGACAGGCGATCTCACACTGGGAGTGAACTCGAGCACCAGGGTCTCGCCAGTGAACGCTGGATATATACCACCGGAGAGTCCCCACTATGCCTCCGTGATGGGGGGCCACAATGCGGGGGTATACATCCACAGACGCGCGCTGTAAGCAAATCAATCATCTCAACGACAACGTGAAGGCTTGTGGGGTGTGCACTGGCGGACTGGCGGTGGTGCCAATGAGAACGGTCAACTCTAGATCTCGTGCCAAGCGCTCGTTGTACTGCTCACAAAGTACCGTTGATCGCATGCACCGCTTTCTGTCATTGACCCTCTCGAGCCCTCTCGAGTCTGATTGCTGCCAGTGTTCGCTCCTTCGTCTCAGACGCAAGCCTCTGATCTGGCATAACGAGAGTACCGAAGCGATCGTCTTCACTCATAGCGTCAAATGGCGGACCATGAAGGACTTGAGCGTCGCTCACAGCCCGACGAACAGATCGTGGCTGAGTCGGACGCCAGCGATTCGCATACCGAATCCCTGAGCGAGGACCAAATCAGAGTACGTAGGCCCCCCTCCCTCCTCCTCCTCTTCCTCCTCCTGTCTGCGTGCCCTGTCAGGCCCAGGCTGATGCGATCCCATCTTGGTAGAAATGTTTGAGTGACGCGGATGCGTTGAAGCAAGAGGGAAACGAGCACTTCCGTTCAAAGCAGTGGGATCAGGCGCTGGCCTCGTACAGGGCAGCCCTCGGACGTCTGCCAAAGCGTCATGTTTCTCCCCGTTTGGAAGACAAAGGCAAGGCACGAGCGGACGAGGACGTGGAAAATGACGAAGCAAGCTCAGAAGCGGCAGCGGCGTCAGCCTCGGATGCTCCGCCAACTGACGAAGCCCAGAGGTCCGCGATGACCCTCAGTGAAGTGCAGCTTGAATGCGCGAAGGCCAGGGCTGTCCTGAATGCGAACATAGGCGCATGTTTCATGAAGCTGGTATATGTCAAATGCCAGAGTGATTGGCATTGGCTGCTGACAGCCGTCCTTCCTAGGGAGATCACAACGAGGTTGTCTCGGCCTGCACTGAAGGTGATGAGGGCTGCACACATCGGGTGATCAACAACGTTTACTGAAGAACAACAACCGGTCTTCAGCTTTGAAAGACGACCCAAGCTACATCAAGGCCCTGCAAAGACGAGCCGCTGCGAACGAGGAGATAGGCTCGTGGTCGTCTCTCACAAGTGCACAGGAAGGTCTGTCCACCGGGTCTCAACTCTTCCCTTATGCGCATTCCGAACTGCTGATCTTCGTAGATTATAAGCGATTGTTGGAGTTGCTGCCGTCGAGGTCTCCTGATCTCGTGAGGATACGTCCGACCTTGGCTGCATTACCGCCTCGCATCGAAGCTGCGCAAAAGCGAGAAACCGCAGAGATGCTCGATAAGTTGAAAGGTTTGGGGAACCAGATACTAGGTAACATTCTCGACTGTGTAGGATTTTCAGACTATACGCTGATGTGTCCATTGATAGGGAACTTTGGGTTATCCACAGACAACTTCCAATTCGTGCCAAACGGGCAAGGAGGATATTCGATGAATTTCGTCCGCTGATTCCAAGCAGTATTTCAGAGATACCCGGCCCCAAGAATCGCCTTGATGGATGCAAAGAGCCTCCCTTCGTCAGACGCTCAAAAGGGAAGACCCACTCACCCACCTGTCGATTCACGCACCTTGAATTCCTCCCACATGGCCACGCTTTGGTAGCTGCCGAGAAGAATACTCTATCAGTGCGTTGGTAGTAGTATACTGTGTATTGAGAGGAGCATAAAAAAGTAGCCGGGGGTGATCAGTCGATATACTCGAATGTATTGTGGAAGATGGTTCTGTCTCGCCAGGGAAGTACCTAAAGCCATTCACGATCAGCCTGAGCGAGCGTCGGATATGAGAGACGAACGAGGTCGACGCACTCTTGCGTACAGTTTGCCCTTCACCAGTCCAAGAGGCACAGGTCCATATATCCGGGAGTCCCTTGAGTACGGGAAGTTATCCCCGGTCACCCATATGTGGTTCTTGGGGACGACAACGTGCTCGGTGGAAGGCGCATATTGTCCGGTAGGGTCTACGCAAACGATGTCTCCGGGAAGTCCGGTAATGCGCTTGCAGACTTTCCGCGTGGGGTCGATGGGCGAAATATAAGTGACGAGGTCGCCCCGCTTCAGGTTGCGAGGGTCTATTCGCTTGAGCTCAAGGGTAAGCTCTCCGGTCACAGCCATGGTTGGGAGCATAGATGGGCCTTCCACCTGTACGAGATAGTCAGCAAGAATTGATACGGCTACGAACATACGCATACATAGGACAGTGTCACAACGTGCTCTCCGAGAAGATGCAAGGCGCATGCGAAGTCGACCACCTGCTCCCCACTGTGTAAGCATACGACGCGTTCAGGAGCAGGTACTCACAAGCAAAGACCAGTAACCAGTCCCCTTCGCAACATCCCTCCAGTCAAGGCTTCGCAAGTATTCTGCGATATTTCGTGGACGCAAGTGGTGTGCAATGTTCTGTGGATGGAAGCGAGACAGCCTCAGCGTCCGAAAGCCCCAGGCTGCGAACCTCCTAAATGGCATTGTCAATCTCTAGTCAGAGTATGCGCCGCGTCCCAGTCTTCATGGCATGCGCTAGAAGACTCGTCGAGGGTGAGCAAGTACTACTAGGTACACAGGTGAAAGTGATTGTGCAGAAACGAAACGCGAATCACGCAGCATCGGAAGCGCACGCTCGCGCGCCATCGCGATCGCTTTCTGCCCACTGACCGCCCCGACGCTCTCGCTGCATGTCCGATGTCTGCCTTTAAGCGACGGACAACCACAAAACAACCTCCGCTACCCGCAGGTACGCGGACCTGCCCGGGGTCGACCGCGACCGTCATCACCTCCACTGGCATTCCCTCTCTCGATGATATCCTCGGCGGCGGCCTGCCCCTCTCCTGCTCCCTTCTCGTCCTCGCGCCCGACGCGCATTCTGCTTATGGGGAGCTTGTAATCAAGTACTTTGCTACACAGGGCCTTGCTTGCGGACAGCGCGTCTGCGTGGTTGATTCGCGCGCGGAATCGTTCCTGAACGAGTGCATGTGGATGCCGGGCAGCGCGACTACTACCGCACAAACTGCCGACACCTCAGAACACGTTTCGTTGACAGTGGCGGAGGACGAGGAGGACGAGAGGGCATCTGAACACGATACGAAAATAAAAATCGCATGGCGATACGAACAGATGAAGCAGTTTCAGACTACTGTACCTTCGGCACAGTAAGTGCTATTCCATATTACCTTGATGCGCCTCCCGATGGTTGACCGGAGGACATCCACATCAGGTCTACCGACGACTATTGCCGCACTTTCGACCTTACATGCCGCATGCCGGAGTCCGTGATCCAGTCTGCTCGCTCAGACGGCCGATTCTTGGCGGTCAATCCCGACGAACAGATCCACACAGAAGGCCCAGTATCATCCTGCAGAAGAGTGATTCACAGACTCTCGGATATTTTGGCCCAGAATGACTCCGAGTCTTCTCTTGCGACGAGGATATGCATACCCTCCCTCGGCTCATATGAGTGGGGAGACGTGTCTCCGCAGGTAAGTAATGAGAACTTCTGAGTGATCACAGCTATTGACCTTCGTTTAAGGACATTTGCTATCTCTTCCATTCCCTGAGAGTTCTTCTACGACGCTACCCGCGCGCTTGCGCCTCCGTATGCATGCCTTCTCATGTCTGCCAAGAAGCGTTTGGCGGTCCTGGTTGGGTGCAGAAGCTCGGATGGCTAACGGATGCGTCTATTACGCTGGCTGCATTCAGCTGTATGTCGACGGCAGTCGTATCCTACGTCACTGATCACTAACGAAACCTCCGCCATCAGCAAATCCCTCCTTAACTGCGATGTTCTCTTCCCATCACGGCTTGGTACACATCCACTCCCTTCCCGCACCCCATACTCTTCTCCCGCCTAGCGACAAGTTCTCCGCACTGCGGGGCCTCACATCGTCCGGAGAGAACAATCTCGCTTTCAAGTGCATGCGCAAGCGTTTCATCTTCGAGACCCTGCATTTGGTTGTCGAGGGCGGAGTCAGCGAGCGACGAACCACCCCATCTGCCAGTGCTCTTGTCCTGGACTCGGCAGCCGGGCATGTACGCGACCACGCGCACGAAGCACTGGCCAGCGGGAGGTCATCCGTCGCTGCCGTGCAGGTGCAACTTGAGCAGGTAGAGATCACAGCGCCTCAGCCAACGACCGTCGAGACACCAGCCTCCGAGACATCAGCCGGCAGCAGCTTCAAGAAAGCAAAGGTCAAGAAGAAGGTTGCGTTCACATCGGAACGGCCGGATCTGTACGATTTCTAGGTTGTAGTCCGAGTTGTATATTGCATAGACATCGCCTGGATGTAGCCCTACAATCCGTATCTCGTGTATCTACAGTGTATCGAAAGGTCTATTCTGGCCAGCAGCAACGTAGTGAAGTAATTTCTTACTTCTTTCACGAGCACTGCAATACGGGGACAGTCAACGTCAGCAAAATGACACGACGACAGAAAGTCACAACTCACGGAGGCCGCGGACGCTAACGCTACCGCTTCGGCGTTCAGTTTGTTTGTATCGTACATGCTGAGCTTGGGTTATGCAAAGACATAGAGAGCGCGATAGCAAGGAAAAGCATGAGGAGGTTATTCACGAGAGTTATCCTACGTCCTCGGCGTTACAGCATCACTTCGTCGTCTGCGGTCGTTGATTGTGAGTAGGCGTCCAGACCCGAGTGGAGTGGATCAGCCGGAGAGAAGCCGCAGTGGAGTTCGCGAAACACCACAAAGGCAAGGCACATGTCTTGAACGAGGCAACTCACTACTGTATGGTCATGATAATCGAGAAGCTCCGGCGTATATCATCCGGAGCGCGGGAGGCGTGACGTCCATGTCGCGTTGCGCATTCATCCTCCTGCACTCCATGAGGAGCTCCCTGAGCGACGAGAGCGGGTTCCCTCCTTTCCCTCCTTCGTCTTCCACGACGCTTTCATCGTCGTCTTCCTCGTCGCCCTCTTCGTCCTCCGGATCCATTGGCAGGGTACCCAACGTCGCCCCAGTACAGTCCTCTAACCGGATGCCCTCCTTCTGGCACTGCCTCCACCATCTCTCCCAACGTTCGTAGCATTGCGGGCTGGGACCGTTGTTGGCCTCTAGGTCCGACAATAAAGTGGTATTGAGAACCCGGATACGCTCCAAGCGAGGGAAATTGCGCTTGTTCAGCGCAGCGAAATTGACGTCGTTCCGACGACGGATCATCTTCGTTGCGAACGGATCGACCTTGTCGTACGTCGCGGCATATCCTACGCCGAAAGCGTACAGGAGATGGTGAAGGCCGATCGTCGTTATGTTCGCGTGAGGCCGCCGTACGACTGAACTGGGGCCAGAAGGTTGCTGCTCCCAGGCAGGTATGCGCCAGTCCGGATTGAACGTGAACGTGGTTAAGAGCGGGCACAGTTCGAGAATAGTGGGAACGTCAAGCGTGGGGATGATGTTGAGGTCGAGGAAGGTGAGCTCGGCACCGTGTATTCTGAGGAATTCGAGGAGGTCCGGAAAGTCGTCTCGATAGTTGACGAAGTCGAGACAAAGTGCTCTCAACGAGGGCATGCTCCACCCTATGGCTTCTTCGAGGAAATCCTGGAACGGCCCTCTCAAAGACAGATGCCGGAGAGCGGGCAGGGTGAGCTCTAGGTCGGACGCGGCGCCCAGGTTGATATGTTCAGGGGGTGTTCCATCGAACTCTATGTGAGCGGTCACCAGCGCAGGCAGATACTGGAGCATGAATATGAGCTTTGGAAGCGACGTTGTGGGAATGTTGATGTGCATGACGCGCAGCGTCCGCGGACAGTACGTGCAGAGTGCGTTGCCGATGGCTTGGAGGGTGTTAGACAGCGGCCAGTTGACGACAAATATCTCGAGGTTAGGACAATGCCGGATGATGGACACCAGTGAGTTCTGCGTGGTCTCCATGGTCGTCCCTCCCCCGGCGAAGTAGCGTGTTACATGCAACCGCTTCGTCCACCAACCCAACTCCTGGTCTCGATCCATCAAGGCACATACTCGTTGAATATTGCGCGGATTGCTGAAGAAGAGGAATCTGTAGAAGAATTCGTAGCCTAACCGCCGCCAAGTCCTGCATGTAGACATGATGGCCTGGATTGCTGCGTTCACTTCTGGGTCCAGCAGGTATGATGCGACAAACTGACCTTCTTGGTAAAATAACTACGCCTCTGTGCATTGTTTACACTCTCTTGTGCAGTCCTAAGGGACCAGTCTCCATACAGTGTCTTGAACCACGATGCGTCCGAGAAGGCAGTGGGCAACGTGAGGTCGAACAAGTCAGCATCATCGACAGCGAGATCGAATATTTCAAGCCAGAGCTCGTCCGGAAGGTGAGAACCCATCGCTAGAATATTGCAGAGAATGAGGTTCGCTCAATGAAAGACCAAACAGAGGGGGCAAAGCGAGCTACAGTCACATAAGTGCTGGACATGCGAGGCACTTCACGACTTGAGTTCACGAGCAGGATGGCATCTGGGACAATGAACAGAAGCGCCCACGCGAGCGAAATCATCCACCCTCCGAGCGCCTGTTGCATAGAATCATGAAAACCAGCAGCACCTCAGGACATCCGCGCATCCTAGAACGCTCCGCATTGTTTCTGACTGCAAACCTCGAATGAGGTACGAATACACCTCTGGGAGTATAATCATACTACTAGTAGTCACGGATCGTGTTACTCGGGAACCGTAGCCAATATTAATGATCCTTCACCTTCCCTTCGGGTATCCTTGCCTTGAACAACCCACGTTCCTGAACTCTGTAAATGATCTCTAGAGCTCGCATCTTCGCGTTTTCCACTTCCCCTTGGGCGCCTGCTGCATGGTTCCTCCCTGCATCATTGTTAGTACGGTCAGGACTCACGTAGTCTCCGTCCGGGGCGGTGACATACCGATGATAGCCCAGTTCCTCGTACTCGGAATGCGCAAGGTTTCACATTCAACCTGCCACCCGCAGTGCAGACTCAAAGTCGCCAACCAGATGCGGTATCTCGAATACGAGCTGGCGTTGCTGCCATCTCCGCCAAGGTTCAGACTGTCCACGAAGCTTTGGTCGGGGATAGGGTATTCCGGTGCCCTCGAACGTTCATACCTTTCATCGAAAGCCCAAGCGCAGCAAGGGATCGACAGATAGCCAGACGCCGAGAAGAGGGTTGCGAGCACGGGTGTCCAGGGTGTCAGCTCGTCCGCATGGTTCGCAATGATGAAGACGCCTTCGTGGAGGTAAGGATGTGTCCGAAGCAGACCGTCTGAGTCGACCAGTTCTGTGGGATCCATGGACTCCGTGTGCAGCCGTTCGCGAGTCGCTTCTGGGTAATGAGACCAGGAAGTTCTGGCCCTGACATCAATACCATGGCCTTCGTAGCCTTCAGCAGTGAGGATGTGTGTAAGCAGCCCATTGCCGCATCTAATATTATGCATCAGCGCAGTCCGAATCATGAGAAAGACGCGTCGAACCCAAGGTCTAGGAAGCCACCAGGAGGCCGTGGCCAGTTTTTCCATGGTGCAACCGTGAGGTCCTGACATTCTTCACTGCTGAAAGATCCTTCTCGCTCAGAACGGTAGCTCTCCTTCCACAAGAGCATTAAAAATGTCGCAATGCCGATATCCTAGATGACGCATGAGGTCATTCGCGCTCTATCTATGAGATTGAGTGGCTAGACGAACCTCGAAGACGTGTTTGAGGGGATCGGTGACCTCTTGCCATTCATTGACGAGGTGCTTATGTCGCTCTCGCATGACCAGGTAGAGATCCTGGTAGGCTTCGCGAGGTATGATGCAATCGTGATGAACACGCTTTTTGTAGTTTGTCACTGCGCCCCACCCATATCGATGCAGGGTGTCGAGAAGCGCGAGACATGTGCGATAGAGCCTCGAGTCGAGGCCTGTCGGGGTCGAAGGCAAGGCAACAACCTCTATTCGCAGGAGAGGCACTTCGGCAGCGATGTAACGGAAGGCGAGATATGAGACGGCTGGATGGTAGTATGGAAGAGGAGCAGCGGGCTCGACGATGGGCGTCAGGACGAGAAGGACCGGTCGATCATCGTCCCCAGGTTCCGCCGTATACAGCGTACAATGCTGTTCGAGTCCTGCATCTCTCCCTGGTCGCCGAGGAAGCAGTCGGCGGTGAATGTTACGGACTGCGCGAAAGCCATCTAACGTGGGGATGCCCGGCGGAAAATCCGTCGCAGATTCTGAGACAATTTCTGAACGCAAGATGAGCGTCGAGTTGTACTCCGGATGGTGGATCAGCTGCGAAATAGCTAGTTCGAACTGTAGACCAGGGATGCATAGTTTGCATATCAAGGACATCAAGTAGTAGCAACGGATTCAACGTACCACTTCGTGTGGGAAATTAGCAGGACATTGAATCATCGGTGTCCATTGATGCGGTATGAATACATCGCCTTTCGTGGTGAGTCTGTCAACGATTGATTCAGCAGGGAGACATGGGGAAGGCGAAAAACGAGGTCGCGGTTGAGTATTTACGCCCAACATTCATGTATACCCTCTTCACCGTCACCGTAGTGATAGTATTTGTCAGCGTAGACAAAGATGATAGTAAGCAACGTGTTGACATCTGACTATGTGAGATCAAAGCAAGGCCTCACCTTCAGCGGGAGAAGGATGTCGATCCTCGGATCTTGAAGCTTGAAGCTTGAAGTTTGATCAACTGAGCGACAGTCTGAGAAGATAAAAAATAAATATTGAGACCCGTAGGTCTACCACTCCGGGAAAGCGTGTCATCCTTGTGCAGGGGCCATGCTAATCTTCTCTGTATCGTTCCAATTTTTTCGTATGTCACCCCGAAGGGGACAACTACACGGATTGGTGGAAGAGATCAACCACAGAAGTTGTGCATTTTGCTCATCTCGCGGGTAGCGCTGGTATCAAGTGCGATCCCGCACTGCCAGGCGGTGGGCAATGTTGCTGCCGCGTTCTCCTCCCTTCGGATCATGCATATGGAACAGCTCCCAGCGCGACTAAATGCTTGTACTGTACCAAACGTTGGCTCAATCTCATGAGAGTACTATCGCATCAATATGTATCGTACAAGCACCATGCTTCGACGAGAATCCAAATCCCAGGCATCATTCCTACACAATGTTTCATACAAGTAACCAAAGACCGCAAGAGTCAATTTCGTGGATGTCGGTATGTTCCCCCAGGTACGCTCAGAACTCCTGGTAAGGCGGGAGTTCCCCGTCATCCGGAGGCGGCTGATCCTTTGCGTCAGGATCCTGGTGTAGATTGGAGGACCCCCCGGCGGCCAGAATGCGCTCCCGTTCCTCCCTCTCCAAACGCCTCTTCTCCTCTTCTGCACTCTCGTAGTTCGGTTGCGTTGCACCAGCAGATGGGGCGGTTGAGCCAGAAGCGTAGCCAGGCGACGTGGCAGTTGAGCCTGGAGCAGGGCTGGGTGTTGGCTGCTTTAGGTCGAGCAGCGAGCCGCTGGCTGGGCCTGGTCCGTCAGGACCAGCAGATTCGGGCATGCCGGTTTCCGCCACAGTCGGTGTAACAGTAGGCACCTTGACGCTCGGCTCCAGCGGATCGGGGGCAGCGACTGCGGTGGGCGAGCCTGCATGAATCGGGATCGGGGCGGGTGCCTGGTTCAATGCCGCGGGGTTCAAGGGTGGAGAGGCGGTATGGGCAGGAGGGGAGGTAGCCTTTGGCACATTGACCGGGGAAGCCCCAATGGGAGATGAAGTAGGAGGCGGCGCAATGTTGGCAGTGTGTGAAGGAGCCTGGGGAGGGGTATCGTGGCTGATCGCTGGAGGCGTTACAGGAATGCCCGGCTTGCCACGATGATCAGCAGTGCTGATGCTGGCAAGCTCTGTAGCATGCGTCACTCCGAAACTACGCGTATCGGACCTCCCAAGATCGGCTGCTGACGGCTGCTGAAGGTAGAGGACAGAGTCGCCGACCCGATAATTATCAAGCGCTTGCTGCAGGGTCTTTCGAACGGAGGCGGTGAGCTGTGCGCCCGTGTAGGGATGCGCCTGAGACGGGGGAATGTCAGGCAGTGCTGGCACAAGGGCGGCAGCGGCCTGAGCAATCAAGGCTAGTTTCTCTCCGTACTGCACGAGCGTGTCAGCAATGTCCCGCTCTAAGCGAATGGGCCTACGAACCTCTCGCATGGCCTCCCACTTCAAGCGTTCACTCTCCCTTAGGGCCTTACGCTTCAGTAGCTGGACTTCTTTCTCCAGAGGCTCGTCCTCTTCTTCAGCCTGACGCAGCTGCCTCTTCAACTCCGCAAGCTTCTGTTCCATACCGCGACGCTGATCATGCTCGATGCGCGAAATTTGGGTTTCCAAATTGGCACGAATGTTGCGTCGGCCGTTGAGATTGTTTTCGGCATCACGCAGTACTTTGAGAGGTGCGCGAGAGGCATCAATCTGTTCGGCAAGCGTTGCTGCAAGGGCACCTTGAATGTAGTTCATCCATGCGAGACGGTCCGATACTAGATGAAGAGGGGCCATGTCAGGCCTGATGCAATCGCCGAAATGAAGCTCATACTGACCGTCCTTGATATCCTCGTCCTCATTCTGTCCCCAGGTATACAGTTCCTTGCTGAAAGCGCGCGCATCATGCCCGACACCGTCGAAGTCGATCGCCACTCCTTTTTCAGCAGTGATGATCTTCTGCACGGGAGACACGGAGCTCCTAGTAATAGTGGTGTCAGTTTTCAAGCGCACAACCTTCACGCAACACCCTGCACACTTACGAGTATTGTTGTTGGAAGGTGCGCAGCTGGTGCTGGATGCTCTCGAACGCGTGCGACTTCAGGATGCCGCCGGATCCAGACGATTGACCTGACGATCCGCCATCGGAGCCCTGACCAGAACGACCAAAAGGTGTTGAGTTGAGTGCAGATTGTGCCTTGTCGGTGAGCGATGAGAACAACCCCTGCATATTGAACGACAGGGAGCGAGAGATGGTGCAAGATGGACGAGATGCTGCATGTTGCGCCTTATGTACATCGTTGCAAGTGGCACTGTAACCATGAACCTACGTCATAGCCTCAGCTTTCCGCAGCATATGCAATCCACACAAGCAGCACCGCATCAGTACCTCGCCTATATACAGCGCTACCATGCTAAAGAAGTAGAGTAGGATATAAAATGTGATAAGTGTGACTGAATGTTACAATCAGCAAAGCACACAGCAGCTACACATCGCTGTTGATAGCGGGGGACGATACTGTTGTCCCAGACATTACACAATGATTTTCTTCGTCTGCTTCCCCTTCCTCTCCGAGTCCTTGTGCGACAAGAATTCGACTTCGGTAGCCAGTGCACCCGCGAGCCTCTGGCCCTCAGGATAGCCCAACACTTGGGTCTTGAAGTGCCGACCAATCGCTTCGATCCGCTCGCGCAGCTTATCGTCCTCTCCGCCGGTCGGCGCAGACCGCGTCCAGATAGATATACGGTAGAACTGAGGCCTTGTCGAGACGATCACGCCGGTGATCAGCGACTGCAGTGTTTCACCCCCCTCGCTAGTCAACAGAGGATCGAACGTCTCGCCGATAGCAGCAAGCATCTGCAGACCCATTCAGCGACGCGCCGTTATGCGGCGACCCATGCACTTACGGTATAAAGCCAGAATTTGTCCACGACGGCACGGTTCTTATCCCTGGGGAGTTGTATGCTCCATTTGCCACCGTTTTTGTTGGCCTCGTCCTCCCAGGCAGGAATGATACCCTCCTGCACGCGACATCAGCATTCGCGTTCAATTCAAGCGAATCACTACAGACAATCAACGAACCTTGAACAAGTAATAGTTCGCCTTTTGAGGCAGCTGAGATGGAGGTACAATGTTGTTGTATAGTCTTCACGACAGTGGATTAGCTTCCCTGAAGAACCGGTAGGCAACCTGCAGTACGCACCCCCAGAACTCTTCTACACTATCGAAAGTGATTACACGCTTGATATCCTCCATCCAGCCCTGCACAGCGGCACCGCCGGGGGTCTGAGGAAGTGGTGTCTGTGGGAAGGAGGACATTGGCGTCTGAGGGAGATTGCGGCCCTTCGTTGCCGGCGAGTCGAACCAAAGAGTCCATGCAGAGCAGAGGGGATGCTGGAAGGTATATGTGAATGATGCATCTCAAACGCAGGCAAAACGTCCACGAGAGGTGGGACACGCACCTTGACATTGAAGTTCTTAGGGTCACTGAAGACCGTCTTGATGGTCTCCGCTTGAGCCTGCATGTCGACCTCCTGGATCTCGCCGGGCTCGAGGTTCTCTCCATCGGTCTTGCTCTCGTTCTCCTTCGCCTCATTCTCCGCAAGGGCAGCCGAAAGCGCAGCTTTCGAGGCTTGCAGAGCAGGGCCGGGTAAACTCGATACGGAGGTCATATTGCGGACGAAAAGGCGCCTTCGCAGTTTCGAAGGTGTTCAGATCGATGATCTTTATTGGGGAGGATACGCAGGGAGACGTGGAACGGCAGGATCTCCAAAACGAGTTGTTGAAGGAAACGGCAGGAGCAGAAGAAAAGAGTGGGTAGGCAGGCTGAAGAGTCTGCTTCTTATTGTGTGTGCGACTAGAGATTAGGTGCTGGATGCTTTCGGTGGGGGAGTAGTGATAACCTTGGCTGCTTGGTGAGAGTGTTACTGTCTCTCTCCGCTTCATCAGTTCCACAAACTTCGGGGCCCCCGGCCAGTCCTCCGGCTCCATCCGGCCGTGTTTGCCATCCGGACATTCCGGGCCGATACTAGGGCGTATTGCGCTAACGCACTGGTTTGAGCTTGAATTCGAACTATTAGGAGGATGCGAATCCTGTACTGTAGGCTGTTGACAGGTACCCGTACACTTGACAAGGCCAGCTTGTCGCGAACATGCCAAGTGTTGCGCAACATGAGTTAACTACTTCGACCGCTAACACATGCAATATTGCAGTTGATCAATATCAATCTACCTTTCCGGACTCTTAGGCTCCTGTAAGTGTAGCCTGCAGCAGGAGTATCTCTTGAAGGAGCACACAGCTCCTCAGGCGCCGTAATCCCTCTGCACAAGTCGTCTTCAGGTTTGCAAGCGGTTCAACGACTCACACTGGCAGAGGGTTCTCCTCTTTGCTCGTCGTGTCTTAGACTAGCCGCTGAACTTCTGTACTCATCGAGCTTCCATCCGAACTTGATGCGTTCCCTACCGGCTCCGAGGAGTTAACTTGGTGAGTACGTGATAGCCGTTTTGACCATATCTTTGCAACGCTGAATATTCGTACCTGTTAGGGCTGAATGTAACCAATAAGGCTATCTTGCTACTACACCTTTCGAAGTCACGACGCACGTATCGAGTCGTATGACATTCCCCGTGAAGCACCTGATCCGAGGGAAGTCATGATCTCCCACCGGCCGCTAGCTCTTCAACAATGAGTATGGTTCCGTGCTCAAGTATGCTATGAATTTAATCAAGATGTACAAGGCGGTTCATTAAACTGCCTGAGTAAAGTCTTTTAGGAGTTCAGGTTGCCTTCTGCGGGTGCCTAGGTAAGCATCAGACCCTGACGGTCCTGACCACGCTGACTGTCCAGTCGCGACAGAAATACGCGGCGCGTTCTGGCGCGGTGCCTTCACCGTATTCTGGCCCTGAACACTCGCCTGTCTCAGAAGTCTGCACTACGCGCGCGGACAAAAAATTTTGCCCTCTCCATCGGACACCTCCTGCTGTTCTTCCTACTGCAGGACTTGGAACCTGAGACATGAGCTCTCCAGGGTGAGTACGTACGTCGTATCCAAAGCACACAGGACACGGAGCGCGCGCCGCGAAGTTCGAACCGCGTGCTGGTTACAGTCCCCGCATCCCTCCCGTCTCGCTGCATTGGTCATATTCGTCCCACCGGGTCTGCCGGCATGCTGTTACTTAGCCACTCACCTGATGGACCGGACGAAAATTTCATGGGCGCCATACCCGCTATCCATTGTCTTCCGTCACTACTAACCAGTTCAAGCTCGGGTTCTTGCCCCTTTTCAGAACTCAAGGCATTCGTCCTCCCGTTTGAGGCCATGCCAGACCGCTGCGCTAGTCTCATCGCGACCGTCGGGCTCCCGGACGGCTCAAGAATTCCGCTGCCAAGTTCCACCATGTTCACCTGCAATCCAAGCGTCCGTCATCACTGCTAAACGTGAGCCGATGCTGCATCCTATTCCAGTCCAGGGCTGACTTGACTCAGTTGATGGGACGACTTCGACGCATTGTAGCCGTTATGCATGCACCGGAAGCCTCATGAGCGTCACATCTTCGCCGTGATCAGCGTTTGCGCGCGGCTGCTTCGAAGTGTCTCGTACCTTGCCATCGGCGGAAATGGAGGAACGAGGGACAGCTGTAGGTATGTGTGACGGCGGAGTGATGGGAATTTCGCCGGTGAGCGCTGGATATGTGGAGGAAGTGCTTGCGTCGGACATTCAGGTGGGCGTGCACAGATATGATGCGTCTACCGGTTGGAGACGTACGAGCTGACGGAGCAGAGGGCGGATGCTGTGCCAGTGACAAAATCATAGAAAGGGGCACATGGCAACGTAGCGGTAATTCGAAATCGAATTGGACACTGAACTGCCTCGCAGCATGCAGCAATCATTGTAATCGATTGAGTTATCATACGGACCTACACTGATTGACCTAGATGCTCAAGAGCTGAGGCGACAGTAATACGCGTCAAATAAACCGAACGGATAATGCGCAGCCTAACGACTCTCCAGAACGAAAGTTGAGTTCACGCCCGGAACGGACTCCATCGCTAGCCCATGGCCCCGCATGTGCGAGGCGTCCTCGGTCGCTTGTCGAGCGACCAACGCATTTTGCAGTTCCATGAACTGGAGGACAAATGTGAGCAAAGCGGGAAGCAGTAAAACCCCGTGGGATTTACCTTCTGCTCCGCTTGCAATTTCTTCTCGTTGAGTTTCCTAATCTCGTCTTGTTTGTGCACGAGCATCGTCTAGTAGAACACCAGCAGGATAAGCGTCTCACAATTGATCAGTACGTGCCAGCATGTATATTGGACGCACCCGGATCGACCGGCTCTTGAGGCCGCGGTATGACGAGACGCGCTCAAGCGTTAGAGGCTCCTGACCCACCAGGCGCAGCTGTTCATGTAGCCACTGAACGTATTCCTCAAGGCACTCGAGGTAGCAGCGCTTTTTGTCATGAGAAGTGATGGTATCCCTGGGACGAAGCAACGATCAACATTTGACGCTTCCAAAACTACCTATGCACCTACGGATCGGTGATGGTGAAACCGACGTTCTCCGATACCGAACGAAAGTATGCCTTTCGTTGATTGAGACTTTCAGGCTCTTCGACGTCGGCCTTCGGCCGATTGGCAGATGTCGATGAACGGCTACGAAGGTCAGATGCCGCCTTAGCAGATGCTCCCTGGTCGTTTCGCGTAGCACGCTCGCGCTCGTTGAGGTCGGCGAGTAGTTCTGACGGCGTCGGAAAGA